>APFE030050079.1:0-29242 GCA_000404065.3 Pinus taeda | reverse complement strand
ATTCCAAAACCTAACCCTAGGAGATGAAACGCCAAACTGTGGGCCCCGTTTGGGGGTAAGTTGGTACATCAACTTCCGGGGTTCGTAACTTTAGCATATGATCTTCGTTTGACGCGTACAATAGCTCATTAGAAAGATGTATTCGAGCACTATCATTTTTGGAACGAGCAACATCGTTCCATTGCATGGACCCATGCCCCCGGATTCCCCAAAAAACGTCGGTTAGGGCCTCAAAACGGCTTCGGAAGTTCAGGACCCGAAAACTGCTAAAAATAGTAAGTTGTGCTACAATTAAGGAAACTAAAAATGCTGAGAAAGACAATGGTGGGGGTCCAGGTGGACTTGGCAGGTGGCCACAAATATCCACCTGGATCACTTTCCTTGTGCTCGAAATTAGTACATTTGAAACATTCAAAATCACTCATTAGGGGAGAAAATGTATTTCAATTTATTAGCGAAAGTTTTGAGATATAAAATTATAATACTTATTACATATGAAATTTTCATCTCTTTCAAATCTGATCCTTCTACAATCAACATCCTTAGGTCGAAATATCTGACATTTATAAAAATGACCATACAATAAATGAGTGTACTTGATGTTGGAAATTTCATGAGTTTGTGCATGAAGGTGCCTGTTATCACTCCAAGAAGCTCTCCTAGGTTGCAACTCGGAGATGCCTGGTAACATATAATATTCAATATTGTTCTCAGAACTATTGGAATGGCTGAATGTTTGGATCAAGACGGATAACCATTTCAAATATGTTTTCACTCCAGACATGCATGAACACCCTGAGCTTGACAAGGATTTAGATCACTAATGCTCAATAGTTTATAGATTCAATGGATAGATGGAGAATACTGACTGTATTGGTAGAAGCATACATAAACATATATGAATCGTTAGCTATAGGAAGTGAATGAAGCTTGCAAATCTAATTTATCAACGCAGAGATAATATTACAGTTATCCGGCATTAGACACAGAAGAAAACATGAATAACTTATTGAACTGCAAATCCAATTTATCAATGCAGAGATAATATGACAGTTATCTGGAATTACACATAGAAGAAATCATGAATAGACTATCCAAGTGAAAGCATAGAACATAGGAGAAAATGGGAATTGAACATATAACAACAAAATAAGATTTTATTACTAGAATGAAGATGAAACGTTGCAAGGAACATAGTATCAACATTCTCTAAAACTTGAACTTTGTTACCTTTAACTTTTAACCATTTATAGGCCTTTTACAATGCTCCTCACTCTCAAAGCCTCGGAGTGTCTTAATCTATCCTCTCTCTCTTTAACAACTTTATGCCTTGAGCAGGCATGCATGGGCTCAAAGGTTTCTTCTTCTGACAGCAGAGTAACTGCATTCTGGTAGTTTGTTGTGTTGTTTGGTAGCTCGCTTGTGCAAGTAATGTTGCATGATTGTTTGCTAGTTTGGATGAGCTGCGTTGTCGATGCCCCATGATCACTTCGTGGTCTCTGTCTCTCGGAAACTATTTCCCAGACTCCTTTTTGTGATGGAATGGGTCTTTGGGCCTCTGTAATCCTTTTAAATGTTTACAATGATTTTTTTCTATTTTACACAGAAAACACTATACAGTGTAAAATCTCGCCCATCTTTGTTTATTTCAGACTTCAAAAGTTTTCAAATATTATTTATTCCCTTCTCGGGCCCATCCTTATCACTATTGCAAGTCGTTGATGGCTCGTTCCCTGTCCTCCCTTTGTATTTGGAACTATGTTAAAACACTGGAAATATATTAGAAAATGGATTTGGTGGACCTGAAAATATTATATATTTTCATTCCCGAACCCTTTTGGGTCCGGGTCTTATTGCATCGGCGTTGCTCCAAGGTTCCCTTTGTATTTCATTAAATAATGAAAAGCTGTGAAAATGCATTAAAAATGACCTTTCTATAGACTTCAAATTTTATGAAATACCATGTATAATGTTGTCGGGTCCGCCTCATCAGGTCGCACACATATATGTGTAAAGGTTAGTGCCCCATGGTTTTTCTCCGATGCCATATAGCGATGTGATCTAATCGTAATCGCATATCTCTCATGCATCGGTCCATTTATATCGCTCTACGTTAATCTCCAATAGCGAATGCGCAATGTGATGTGGGCTATTGATATGCGTACTTGATTGACGGTCCATGTTGCATCGCTGATCGCCATCGCAAGTTCCACATGGTCTGCACTTAATCCACCAATTTCCTCTGCCAATTGTGACCCGCTGATAGGAGATTGCTGATCGAGGGTGTCTTTAGGCCAACCTTAAGTCCTCCTCTATGCTGGCCGATTATGATTCACCAATTATATCTAGGCCATTGATTGACCAGATTTGATGGCTGTTATGGATTTCTCTATTTATGCCTCTACTACTTGGTTTTCTTCACTATTTTTATGTGTTTATGGCCTCCCAATAGTGCATTTCCACCATGCTAAGGGTTCTTCTCCTGTGCTAGTTTTTATCGTTGGCATGAATTTACTGGCTTTCAAAGGCTTTAAAGAGAATATTTGGATTCATTTCTGGGCCATTTGCCAACAAGGCTAACACTATCTCCTTCTGGGGATGAAAGCCTCCCTGTGAGGTTTCAAGAACTGCAGAATAGTGTCTTTCCTATGAAAACAAAATTAAATCTTCCTCCTAGCATTTCATTAGGCACAGAGTCCATTTTGCAATGAAAATAAAAACTGGAAAAAACATATTTACAATACCAAGGCTTTAAAGCCTTAAATAAAATAAAGTTTCAAGAACTGCCCATTGACTACGCTACCAAAAACATCTCCTCCTTCGAGACTATGTAGAATAAAGGTATTGTTCTGCTGAATTTGAGCGATGAAAAATGGACCTGTCCATAAGGTGTCAAACTTACCACGGTTTCCCTTCTTTTCCTTTAATACATTCCTTTTGAGAACCCAGTCACCAACCTGAAAACTACCCATTTTTGCCTTTCTATCAAAGGTTTCGTTTTCTTGGTCAATGTGCACATCAGCAAATTCATCAAGGACTTGTAAAAGCCTATTAATTTCATCATCCTCTTCAAAAACTTTCTAGTAATTGACATTGTCATGTAGTGATGGTCTATATTTTACCTAATCTCTATATGCTTTCAGCCTTGGATGCTTTGCTTGGAAATTTTTGTTGACCTACTGAATGATGAGGTCTCTATCTTGAAACACTTTCAGGACTTTGATGCCCATTTCTTTAGCAGCGTTTAAGCCCAACATCAAGGCTTCGTACTCTACTATGTTATTTGTGACCTGAAAAGTTAATTTAAAAGATAAATGAATGCTTTTCTATGTTGGGGACACAAGGACTAAACCTGCCCCTGCAACTCCTTTAGAGCAATCTCCATCAAAGAAAATGTCGCAAATTTGTGTGCCTTCCAAGTTTATTTAATCTGAAGAAAAAAAGCTCCAAAATTAGTGTCGACATCATAGATGGAATGATTAGTGGGATTCCTTTCATCACTGATAATATAAGCCAACTGATCCTTTCTATGCAATCTCTTATTTTCACCTCCAAAAACTGGGATAGTAGCATAGGACAAATCATTTTGCAATGTTCCACCTAATCTCTTGATCCAGCCTCTGGAAAGGAACATGCCAAAATTGGGGGGTACATATGAAACCACAACATCCATCATCATGCTCTTCATGGCAAGCTGAGACAAAGTGATGGCTAGGTCCTTAATTAATCGCAAACATTTCACTTTTCTAGAGTCAAAAGAAAAGAGGTCGTGATAAGGCTTGGTAATGTCAAGATCCAATTTATCCATGACAACCTTGGGCATTATGTTATGGCATGCTCGAGTGTCTAGAAGGAAATTGAGAAGGATTTTGTCATGAATAGTTAGTGAGACATAGAATGATGGGGAGTTATCTTCACAATTTTCAATCATTGGGCTGAGAATAACATCTAGTTTTTCATTTTGTAGATTTACATAGTTGGTGCAGGCTTGGATGGCTTTAGGCTCAAGGGCCTCGAGGATAGATTTCTTGAAGAACTCATTCTTCACTAGTTCAATCAGAGGTATAGGTGTTCTTAGCTTCTAGATTTCTGATTCAAAACTGAAAGGAAAAGGAGACTTGTCAAGGACTCTTACCTCATGGGCTGGAGCTTTGAGGATGATGGGATCAACTACTGGTTGCTTTTGCTTATTAGTTTATTGTATTTCAGGGACATGAGCTCTTTGAACAGGAGTTTCCTTGGCATTACTCATCTTCGACCTTAGATTATATTTGTGCTGATCTTCAATTTGTAGAAAAGCTTCATTGTCCCACTCTTGGCTAATCTAGTCATTGAATAATGACTTTTCATAGGTAGCTAAGGTCAAAAAGGGGTCACTGCCTTTGTCTTCCATACAATGGATCTCATCATCTTAATCAAACTGCTCCTCTTCCATGACTATATTTTGGAAAGGGGTCTTCATCCTTTGGTCTTCATCGACATCTTTGCTTCTTTGCAAAATCTACAACTGCTCATTAGCTCTTCTATACAGATTTGGATCTCTAGGAGCACAGGTATCAAGAACTCTTCCTTTCCAAGGGTGCTAATTACTCTATTATCTTGGTCATTTTATCAATCTTGGGATCTAAATATGATGAAGACTCACCCCTCTGTCTACTTCTATCAATATTCCCCTTGAGCTTATTTGCATCCATGATATTTGATTCTACTTCCAAGGTTGCATCCTGCATATCATCCAATGTGGCAGATCCCTCCCCCTCAACAGTAGACAGAGGTCCAAATCAAAAGCACAGGCATAGGTAAGTTTAGCAGAGGTAGTGGTGGGTTTTACTTCAGCTGGTATCTTGTTGTACATGTGGTTAAACCTCTTACTAAAATCAGACAACAACTCACCATTTTCCCTCTTTAAGTTCCCAAACTTGGTGTGGTACTAGAGTAGATCCTTATCCCCCAATGCTTTAGGAATGCATCATCTAAAGCCTCAATATCTGTTATAGACCTTAAGGTTAGTTCTCTCAACTATTTTCTAGCCTCTCCATCTATATTTTGGACAAAGACTCTCATCCACGCATCATCTTCACTAATGTCTAGGTTATCAGCATAGCTATAGAATGACTCAAGATGTTCCTCAGCTGTAACACCTTTAGTCCCAGTGAACTTAGGCCTATATTTCTAATATTCTCTAGTAGGCATGGCATTCAAAGGAGTGGGCAGTACTAGAGGCCCATACCTAACAACTATGATTATTTCCATTTTGGTAGGTGCTTGCGGATCGGCCATATCTGTGGTGGCTATAAGAGTACTGGAAGTATAATGAAAGAGGGCAGAGGAGTGACTGATAGGACTAAAGGGGTATAATGGATAGGAGGTGAGGTTTTCTTTTAGCTTGCAACAAAAGGAGAACCTAAAGAATAAGGAGCTTTATGAATCTCTAAGATATTTTCTTCACTGCTAGTATTAGAAGCTATACTCTCAACATGTATTTGTTATATTACAGGATTTTCTTGAAGAGATATAGGAGATTCTTTATAAATACCTGAACCTGATGCTCCTTTCCGCAACACCTTTCTCTCTTCGATGATTCTTTCAGGATCAGATACTGGGTTAGCTTGTGCCTTATGAGGATTTCTCCGAGTACACCTCACAAACTGAGCCAAAACTATGAAGTGGAGTCACCAAGAGGTTCGTCCTTTAGTAGAGCTGCCAGATAGATGATTACAACCGAAGCACTGTCTAGGCCTTATCTATCATCAAAGTTGGATCTGTGTCATCTCCCAGGGAAGCTGAGCCTCAGTCTCCTCTACTCGGCAATGGTTCCAATTATGTTATCACTCCAGGAAGCTTTGCTAGGTTGCAGCTCAGAGATTCTTGGTAACATATAATCTTCCATATTGTTCTCAGAACTATTGTAATGGATGAAGGCTTGGATCAAGATAGGTAACCATTTCGACTCTGTTTTTACTCTAGACGTGCATGAACACCGTTAGCTTGACAAGGCTTTAGACCACTAATGCTCAATATTTTATAAATTCAATGGATAGATGCAGAATACTTACTGTACTGGTAGATGCATACATAAACATATATGAATAGCTAGCTACAAGAAGTAAATGAAGCTTGCAAATCCAATTTATCAATGCAGAGATAAGATGTCAGTTATGTGGCATTACACACACAAGAAAACATGAATAACCTATTCAATTTCAAATCCAATTTATCAATGTAGAGAAAAGATGACAATTATCTAGCATTAGACATAGAAGAAATCATGAATAGGCTATCCAAGTGCAATTTTGGGACATATGAGAAAATGGGAATTGAACATGAAATAACAGAAGAAGCTTGTATTACTAGAATGAAGATGAGACGTTGCAAGGAACAAAGTATCAACAGTATTGAGAAGTTGAACCTTTGTTACATTTAACTTTAAGCCATTTATAGTCCTTTTACAATTCTCCTGAGCTCTCAAAGGCTGAGAGTGTCTTAATTTATCCTCTCTGTCTTTAACAACTTGATGCCCTAACCAAGCATGCATGGGCTTGGAGGTTTGTTCTTCTGACAGAAAAGTAACTACATTCTGGTAGTTCGTTGTGCTATCTGGGAGCTCGCTTGTGCAAGAGATGCTCCATGATCATTTGTTGGTTCGAATGAGCTACGTTGTCGATGCCCCATGATCGCTTCTCAATCTCTGCTTCCCGATAACTGTTTTCTGGCCTTTGTTTTGTGATGGAATGTGTCTTTGAGCCTCTGTAATCCCTTTAATTATTTATAATGACTGTTTTTTGTTTTACACATGAAACATTGCACACTATAAAATCCTACCCATCTCTTTCTATTTTGGACTTCAAAAGTCTTCAGATACTATTTATTCCCCTATTGGGCCCATCCTTATCCCTATCGCAAGTCGTTGTTGACCTATTCTTAGTCTTCCCTTTGTATTTGGAAGTATGTTAAAACATTGGAAATATATTAAAAAATGGCTTTGGCGGACCTGAAAATATTATATATTTTTATTCCCGAACCCTTTCGGGTCTAGGTCTTATAGCATTGCCAGTGCTCCAAGGTTTCCTTTGTATTTCGTTAAATAATGAAAAACTATGTAAATGCATTAAAAGTGGCCTTTCTTCGGACTTCAAATTTTATGCAATACCATGTATAATACCATCAGTTCCAGTTCATCGGGTCACACACATATATGTGTAAACTCCCGCCACATGGTGTTGCTTCGATGCGATATAACGATGCAATCTGATCGCAATCGCATATCACTCATGCCTCAGGCCATTGATAAAGCTCTTCGTTAATCTATGATAGTGATCCTATGATATGACGTGGGCCATCAATCGACATGCTTGATTGTTGGTCCACGTTGCATCACTGATCGCCATCACAAGTTCTACATGATCTCCCCTTAATCTGTCGATTGCCTCCACCGATTACAACTAGCCGTTTGGCGATCACTCATTAGGGGTGTCTTCCGCCCAACCTTAAGTCCTTTTGTGTGTTGGCCAATTGTGATTTTCCGATTAGATCTGGGTCGTTGATCGGTCAGCTGTGCATTTCTCTATTTATGCCTCCGCTACCTAGTTTTTTCACTATTTTTATGTATTTCTCGCCTCTCGAGAGTACATTTCCGCCATGCTAAGGGTTCTTCTCCTACGCTGGTTTTTATCCTTGGCATGATTTTATTGTCTTTCAAGGAATTTAAAGAGCATATTTGAATTCATTTTTAGGCCATTTTCCAACAAGGCGAACAGTACCTATGTTGTTTGGCTAATTGATTCATTCTCTGCTAGTGTGGTTCAATGGGGTAGATGGAATTATTATTCTAGTGATGGGCTCCTCTTCAGCTTGCTAGATTTTTGTCTTGATTGATTATTTATTGGTACATCTTTTCATAGTGCTAAGATTCCTCAAATCCTATGAACCTGAAGTTCATGTTTCCGATAGAAGATTCTTATGCTCTAGAGTATGCTAGGGATTTTTTGTTTCGTGGAGACCTTTCACTGTTTAATATCTCATCTAGATTTATTATTCCATTTACATTTTTTTCATTTATACATTTCTTCCTCAGGATAGTTCTATTCTTACCCATGGATCAAATCTTGAAGAACTTCTTTCTTTCCTTTAGCTTCTTCTAATTTGATTTTCACGGACAAAATCTCATCCTTGAATTCTTTTAAGATTGTTTCCGTATTTAACTTAAACAACCCTTGTTTTTAATGCTTGCTCTCTTCTTCTAGTTTATCACATGTTCCTTGTTTTTCTTCTAGTAGAAAGGATAAATTATATTTTCTCTTAATGGCTTCTTCAAGTTTTTCTTTTTGATAAGTAAACTCCTCATCATTAGGGTTTTACATACCTGCTTCAGTACATTTTAGTTGTTATTTTAGATTCTTGTTCTTTCTCCTTGCCTTCTTTAACTGGTTAAGAGCACTGGAGAGTTCATTAAGGGGATCCTTACGAAGACTACGGCCAGTCATCGAAGAAATTAGGGTGACAAACTTCCGTAGGTGTTATGGGCATAAAGGACTAACTAGATTCTCACCATATGAACTTGTGTATGGAAAGAACCCTTTGTTCTCCATTGAATTTCAAATCAAGACACTAAGGACAACCTTGCAGGACAATTTGGATTTGGCTACAATACAAACTCAAAGATTGAACCACCGTTTGCAGGAGAAACTGTTGGCTACTATACAACAGCCAGAGGTTATCCATAAGAGAGCTATGTGGCATGACAGATTTATAAAGAGGAAGAAGTTCTAGAAAGGAGATTGGGCTCTCTTATATGACTCAAGGTTTAAATACTTCAAGTGTAAGCTGTACACCAGATGGCTAGGTGCTTATGAGATAGATGTGGTCTTTGACAATGGGACTGTAAATTTAGTAACCATTCACAGTGCTAGGACACCATTACTTTCTAATGGGCACAGTGTTCAGTTATATAAAAGGCCTACTACCTCAAGGGATTCATTTGTTAACAGTGTCACCAATTCGGATTTATAGATGAGGAGAACACGAGAAGGCCCCCTTTGCTGCCAAAAATTTGATTTTTCGAATAATTGTAACAAGTGAAAATCAACTTTGCTTGGCAGCGGTTACACCTTCAAAATAATAATAATAATAATATTAATAATAATAATGCCTTGAAAACCTTTTCTAGGTATAGACATACACTTTTGTACTAGTTGAAAACCACATGGTGGTTGATGTAACAACATTTGTCAATTCAAAAGATATCTTAAGATAAGTGTTACATGATATTTTCTTCTTTATCTTTTTAGAAATTAAAATAATATCAACCAAAAACTTTTTGGAAATAAAACAAATATTATAATAAGTACCAGTACAACCCCATGATCTTCATCATTTTCTTATAAAAAAATATAGGTATATAGTATATATAAATATACTACTATATATCATAATTAACGTTATTATTAAAATCTAACATATATTTAAAGAAAAAAAAATAAAATAATTGCAAAAACATATACATATATAACAAATAGATAAACAACGCCTGTAATAAATTGAAATTAGTTAGTAGAACACAAAATTATATCCTCTTATTACATTTTAAAATATTTAATAATATTCAGTTGATCATCACTTATATATTGTTTATATCATGAAACATATTACAATATCCTTTTTGAAAGTACATTACAGTAGGGACAACTTGAACTCTATTTATTAACTCTTATTATTAATATTATTTAAAAGTTTTAAATGATTGAGTTGGTAAAAGTGCATAAATTTACCTCTCCAAAACCACAATGTTTCGATTAGAATGTCATCATGGCGGTCGGCTTTGAAAAATGATGACAACGGTCATGACTGCAACCCAAGGAGACACTATTTATCATATCCCTCGCTGACCAAAATCAATATCATCCATCGAACAGAGAGTAACTCAACATTGATTTGAAGTAGGTATTAGCGAGGAGAGCCATCGAACAGAAAGTAACGGAACAATGGAATTAGGGACACTGTCCTTCTCATTATGAGAATGGTGGAGGGTGAGGTAAATGGAGGAATTATTTCTCAAAACCCAACAGCCACAGCAACAAATGAAACTCGCAGAATTCAAGATGAGAATATGGTGTCTACTGAGATCAAACAATATGTAGAAGACTATACGTCTAACTTCGATTTCAGATCTGAAACGATCACTGTTAGAAGCCTTTCCGAGGAGGAAAGAGTGAATAATATTAGTGTAGCAGTGGATGGGTTGCCATCAATTATTATTAGCAGCGAAGAAAGTGAAAACGATGACGGAGTGACGTGCCCATTTTCCAGTACAGACCCTGCAAAACAATTGCCGTGCAAACATCTTTTTCATTCGAAGTGCATTCTCCAATGGTTTCGTCGTAAAAATTCATGTCCAACCTGTAGACGTCAGCCTGCGTTGCTTAGCATTAATCCCGTGGATTAATTATTGACTTGACAGAGTAGTTTTTTTTCGTTGACTTTACCTTTTTAGTATTGTTTATTTATAAATTGAACTTTCGTTAGCAGAAGGATGTAATTTGTTTTTTATTAATTTTAATTTAGATGTTGAAAGAGGCTTGTTTGATTCACCCTGGTGAATCAACAAAGGCTGTCTGGACTAATTTAGTAAATTGTGAAGAATAAAATAAAATTTTAGAAAAATCGTATAGTTTATGTAATATATGTGTGAATGAAGTTGTATTATTTATATATTAAAGGTTAAGAAATATTAATTTATGTTTTAAATTTTTTATTTAATTTTATTTTTATGAAGGATCGCTAGGGTTACACATCATACTAAGTATGATTAGTGCTTTTAATTTTTGGCATATAATTTTTGGGTTATTCATTTTCTGAAGAATAAGAAGAATTATTCTTCACTAGTTATTGTGTCATGCATTAATTATGATAAAGGATAACTAAAATATTTATTGCTAATACATCAATATTTATAATATCTGGCAATTATTTTTCTTCCATTTAATTATCCTTTCTCTTTACTATATGTTATCTTTGCATGTGAAATAAAATATCATTAATACTTTATGTTTTGTAACACTGAATATAATTCTGAATTTTAGATATGCAAAAATTATTGAAATGGCACAAAAAACAATTATTTTGTAACACACCCCTACCTAAATGCCACCACATCATGGTAGAATAAGGTGGTTACTATGTTGACATAAGATCTACGGTATTGTTATGGAAATGGGCTCTAAAAAATTTGATCTTTTAAACTAGTTTAAAGCCTTAACTAGACATCTAAAAGTATTCCATCTAACCTCGACCTTCTCCACCCCATCCACTCTGCCATGCTAGTTGAGTCAACATTAGCCTGACCTCTGCCCAACGTGGCCATTCGCAAGCTTCCATGATGTAACCTTTGTTCTTACATCATCCTAAGTTTCACCTCAACCATTTATTTCTCTCACTTATTCCCATTAGTTAGGCATATGAGCTTTAGCTCTTAGTCCCACATTGTGGTCATATGACTAGAAACTAGATCTTCAAACCAAGTGTCGCACTTCTCGATAAAATCATCCAATATCATGGATTGGAATAAGAGGCTAAGGATAAGAGAAAGGATCTTTGATCTGATTTAAAATATTATATTGCAGTGCTAAGATCCTCCTCGGATTATAAATAAAATTCTTTCATCGTGCTTAAGGATTTATTAATTTTTGCAAATGAAATGAAGAGTTTTTATGTTAATTTTATGTGCAATTTAACATAAATAAGAAATGGAATAACATCACAAACATGTACAAAACATCATAAAAAATACATTACAACAAGTTCATGATAAAGGAGTTCACCCCTCGTGGGGTACGTCTCCTTGGTCCAGGTACACATGTAAATATATATGTTTACAATGCTCAACTGCTTTTGAATCCTGCTCCAATGAGTCCAAAATGTCCAAAAATGGCAATCTAACCTAATTTTGCATCCAATTTGGTGGAAATATGAAGAAGTTATGACTTCACCTTCTTTTCCCATCACTCGCTCCACAAATTGCCCCATTTCTGGCACGATCCTATAAATTATATGCAAAAAGGTGTTAACTGAGAGAAAATTTCGTTGCGTGGCAGGGCATAATTTGTTGGCTAATTGTTCCATTGCAAATCGCAATCAATGAGGAAACTAGTGGGCTTTATAATCTGTGAAAACGACTGGTGATGTCACAGACCCGACAAAAGTATTAACCATAACTAATAAACATATCGCGTCCATGATCGTTTCACAAATCACAATTCGACAGAGTATCGACGGTCCATATATGCGATACATCGATTTTCTGCGAAGTACGATTGTGATTTGTGATCCATCACATCCCAACACTACGACCAATCCCTTAATGCCTTTCAGCCTATCTTTTGTAAAGTTTGATTGCGATCTGCGCTCTGTTGCATTGCATCACAACCCTTCCCTACTCAGGGCCAATTCCTTAATGCCTTCATGAATGTCTTATTGCATTGTACCTTGGTTGTTCTGGTGATGATTTTTAAGGCCAGCTCACTTGTGACATGCAATTTGTGAAATGCGGGGGCCATTGGCAGTATGGCACTTGGTGCTTCCCCATTCACTAAAAGGCCTTGCCACATCATGCACTCCTGCCATGTGTCCAATTCAAACCTGAACTTTGACTTGCTCTAACTTCTGCATATGAGCTTGGATTTGAGTGTCGTTCACACCGCTGGATCCATACTCATGAGCTCTTCGATCTGAAGCTAAGTTGTCAATATGATGATACTTTGATTTTTGAGCTTAATTTTGAGAATCTCATCACTCCTCCCCAATTGAATTCTTTTGGATCTCAAAAGATCACTTTCAATTGACCAGCAAGGGAGTGTACAGTTCCCTCTAAAGATCACTTTCAATTGACCAGCAAGGGATTTGTACGCTTGAGCCCCACTCGAAGATAATCGACCCTTACCCTTCTGGATGTCCTTGTTCTTCTATCAAGTATAGCGTCTTGCTGAAGCTCATCAAGGAATTCTAGAGAAAATTATTCAATAGAGGGAATTTGAGTATTCTCTCCTTCGATCAAATGAGGCTCATACAACCTTAAATTCTCAACATTAACAAAAACATAAATTTACATATATGAAGGCAAATACCACCTGAAGGCAATGTTACCAATATTTTCCAAAATTTTGAATGGAGCATATCTAATTCATTTTAGCTTTTTACCTTCTCTTTGGAGCCTCTCTTTATTAATGTGAATCCAAAATTCATCACCAGCTTGGAACTTGATATCCTAATAGTGCTTGTCACGCCTTGCTTTGTACTTGCCTTGGCTTTTCTCATGTTATTCTTGAACCTTTTGGTGCACTAATTGGATTTGTTAAATGAAATTTATTTCTTTGTCTATGTCGCTATGACCTTCAATAGAAACATCTTTTCCAAAAATAAAATCCAAAGGAGATTTAGGCAGGTATCCCATGCATGCTTCAAATGGTGAAATTTGAGTTGAAGAGTGCCTGGCTCAGTTGTAAACATGTTGAATATACTGAAAATTTTCATCCCACATCTTAGGGTGCTAGCTACAATACCCATGAAGAAAATGTATCACTATTCTGTTTACCACTTCTGTTTGACCATCTGTTTGTAGATGAAAAGTTGTACTCTTTCTCAGTTTGGTGTCCATCAATCCCCACAATATTGAACAAAATTTCCCAACAAAGCGAGAATCTCGATCATTAACAATGGATGTGGTGTTGGAAATAATAATGAGAGGTGGGGTGAATCATTATTATCAGACCAAGAATTTTTCTTTTTCATAATTAGATTTATATACGCTACTTTAAAAAGGGGAACTAGCGTGTACACACAACTGTCTTTAAGGCAACCAGTGTTTATGCAGTAAACTTATGATTCAGTTAGCTCATCATATGTGGATATTTAATTAGTGCATCAGTACTTCATCAATCATTAAACATTAACCATGTGCAGTATAAACATAATAATCCATTACACATAAGAAACACACATGAACACCAAGATTTAAGGTGGAAACCCAATGTGGGCAAAAACCACTTGCTGCTGTTGTCTTTGTCTTCTTTTAATAATAAGAGAATCTATTTACAATCTTGTACTCGTGAAGACTCATACCAGTACGCAGGATTCTAACTATAGAAGGTTACAACCTTCTCTCATTTTCTAGCTTCTAGTGGAAGGGAGCTACAACCCCCTAGCTCTTGTACTAGCCAATATGTTTACTACTACATAGGTGTCTGCCTACCGAAAACTCCATTCTTCCACTAGGGACAACTTTTCATGTACTTTTAGACTAGAAGCTCCTAGCACATATCAATACATATGAAGACCTTGACTCATTAATAACCCATAAAAAATTTAGAAACTCAAACTTCATCAACCAACATTTAGTTAATCTGAAACAATTAGATCACTATCATGAGAACACTATACTGAACCTAGAAACCTATATCAACATTCAAAACCAACTGAACCTCAAAAGTTCATGTGTTAGAGTATATACTCTACTTCAATGAAGAAAACCTACGTGTATAAACTACCTTCAGCCCAACTAGAATATACGTCTAAATATTATGAATCATAAAATCTCTAAATCACATACTTACAGAACTTTACACATGTAGGAAACATAAAACACTTCCTCTCACTTATACAATCAATCGAATATCAACCTCCTTATGCATTTAGTTTTACATTCAGATCTAAGAAGACTTCATTGACAGACAATAGTAAAATAGCAGCAACAATAAAGTAGTAATATTGATCTAATAGATCAATCATCTCTAAACATCAAGCTTTTCTTTTGTATACGCTACTTGAAAGAATAGAACCAGCGTGTATATTCTCTTTTGTCGAGACGAACTTGTGTACATATCTGAAAATATTGACTCATAACTTTGCTGCAATTCCAGATTTTAGACAAACTGAGATCATGATAGGTAACGAATAAAATAGATGCAAAACATCAAATCTAGCCTCAACCAATACCAGATCATTCAAGAGTAAGTCATTTTAGGTCTCATGAGCTTGGTCCAATATTGAACTGAAGGTGCACATAAATATTTCAGATCTAGTCCCAAACATGACCTTGCAACATAAAATATTCTTCAGGTAGAAGTATTCCTTAGAATCTTATTTACCTGGACATCTGGCCTTAGGATCCTCTCTTCCTTATATATTTTTTGGCCTTTGTCAATACCATGGACCGAATTCATTTACGACCAATACCTTGGATCAAATACCATTCTGAATACCTCGGGATAAATACCTAGGGTCAATATCATGGTCCAAAGATACCTTGGACCAAATACCATAAACCAAAACCACGGTTTTCAACATGTACGTGCTTTTCCTTCTGTGGTAGTGCGTGTGTACGTTATATGCTATTTCTGTTCACAGTACCTGCATGTATACTTTGCTTGGACTAAGTAAACTTCCATGTATCTCTTAAAATATTCTTACATCATCTTCTTACTTCAACTTCTTTATTCTGATCAATAGAGCTTAGTTCCATCTTCCTAATCCTCTGTACCACGACCCTATTGCCTTTGAATATTCCTGATAGCCTCTTATCAAAACTGAGTTGACCTGTAGAGTTTCCATCAAGGAAAATACTTGTATCATAATGCCAAGAGGTAGGCAATCCAAAATTAACCCAAGCAATTTGAAATAATAACTGAGCAATTTGTTAAGCTGTAACTTGCTTTTTACATGGCATCAAAATACACATTGTGATGATCCTATCCATAACTACATACAAGTAATCATGACCTCTTTTTGGCAATTGAAGACTTCCTACAAAATCCATAGAAACACTCTCCCGTGGTCATGAAGGAACTGAAAGTGGTGTGTACAATCCTAACTTCCTATTACTAAGCCTACTGTTTGCACATAATGAACATCCTTTAATAAAACGAG
Source organism: Pinus taeda (assembly GCA_000404065.3). Classification (NCBI taxonomy): domain Eukaryota; kingdom Viridiplantae; phylum Streptophyta; class Pinopsida; order Pinales; family Pinaceae; genus Pinus; species Pinus taeda. The sequence continues at coordinate 13,327 of APFE030050079.1, read as the reverse complement.
ACACACTTTCAAGCATACGAGGCCAATAAAAATACTTATGTAGATGTGCCACCATATTACTTACACTGAAATGACCAACAATAAGAGAAGTATGTGCCTCTCTTATGATGTTAACTCTTTCTTGTTGTGGAATAAAACGCTTTCTAAGATGGTATAACAAGTTATCATGCAAATGATAATCTAATTCCTCTACATGGTTACATTAACTCAAGCTTGCAAAAGCATCTTGAAAGTCATTATCTAATGGATATTGCTCAATATAACTTTCATGTAAAACAAAATTGTGCTCGAGTAAAGTAGTTGCACTAACAATAGGCCGAGAAAGCATCTGAACAAATTTGTTGTAGATACCTTTCTTATACCCAATTACGAAGTGAAATTGTTGAAGAAAACCCATCCATCAAAAGAGTCATGATTTCTACAACTTTGATTGAGATTGTAAATATTGCAATGGTTGATGATCAGTGTGAATGATGGTTTCCTTAACCATCAAGTAGGGCTTCCATTTTTTCACACTTTTCACCAACGCATATAATTATTTTCATATGTAGGAAAATTAATCATTGCACCATTAAATTTTCCAAATGAAAATAGATAGGCTTACCATGTTGAATGAGGATTGTACCAATAGCATAATCACTTGCATCAATATGAATCTCAAATAACTATCTCAAGTCTGGAAGTGTAAGTGCTAGAGTTTTATTGATATTTTTGTTCAATACATCAAAGGTGTTTTTCTATTTTCCCACCCACTGAAAATCCTTTTTCACACTTGTTAATGCATGCAAAGGAGCGGCTATAACAAAAAAAAACAATGAATTTCATCCAATATTGGGCTGCTTCGAGAAAAATTCTTACCTCTATAACTGTCTTGGGCCTTGGCCAATTCACGATGATGTTAACCTTGGAGGGATCGATTTTCAACTCACCTCCTCCAACAATCTGATGAGAGTAGACTAAAGGAGTTTTTCCAAACTTGTATTTTGACATCTTAGGATAAAAATGTTCTTTTTCCAAGACATCAAATACTTTTCTTACATGCACGACATGATCATCACAAGATTTAATGAAAATTAAGATGTTATATAAGTATACTATGAAAAAATCATCAAGAAATGAACTCAATACATAATATAGCGGAAGAATTACATAAACCAAACGATATAAGTAGCCATTCAAACAAACCCGGTTTTGCTTTAAATTTTGCCTTCCAAATGTATCCTTTGGCTATTATAATTTGATGGTATCCACTTCTTAAGTCCAACTTAATAAACTATTTTGCATCTTTCAATTGATTAAGTAAATTATCTATTTTGGGTAGTGGGTAATGGTTCTTCATCGTAATTTTTTGCAATTCGTGAAAATCCACACACATGTGCCATGTTCCATCCTTCTTTGGAACCAATACAATAGGTGAACCACACGATGACGAAGATGGTCTTATGATACATTTATTGAACAACTCTTGAATTTTCTTCTTAGTTTGTAAGCTTTCTATCATTGACATTCTATACATTCCAATGTTAGGAAGAGGAAAATCTTGTTGAATCTATATCTCATCTTGGATTTCTCTCTTGTGAGGAAATTATTTTAGTTCCTAAAAAATACATAATATTGGTTAACTAGGTCAACCAATTCAGATTTAAAATTCAAATCACAGCCTTTAAATTCTTCAATATCGACATCATTCCTAGGTTTGATCAATATAAGCATAAAATTATTGCTCAAATTTATCAGTCCTTTCATCTTCCTTTCGTTAACAAGCGAAAGATTTGTTTTCTTGCTTTGAGCTCTCACAATATATTATACTACATTTTTGAATAAATGATATTTTTTTCATTTCTATGGAAGACAACTTTTCTTTCATAAAGGCGTGAGCTACCCAAAATGATGCCAAAAATATCTAGCAACACAATGTCAAGCTCCACTTCATCTATGAATTTTGCAGTGATGGCGAATTTCAGTTTACACTTTCTTGTAACCTGCAATTGTGCATTTTCACATACCCATCCGAGGGGATACAGTTTATGACGTGCGACGATTTCCATATTTAAAATCTTGAGAATGTTTTCAGAGATAAGATTTGCTAGAGGACCCATATCAAACAACTTATCAATCATGTTATGTTTTGAGATCACCCTTATGTGAAACAATTCTATTCTCCTCTTTTCATTTGGAGTTTCATTTTGTGATTTTGAAGAACTAGTTCTGGAAATGGATTCTTTTTCTTTTAACCCCATGGCTGTGATTTTAGTTTCATCACACAAATTGGATCCTAAATCTTATTGAGTGGTTGTAGTTGTCTTTTGTTTTCCCTTGTTGTTGTTTTTCTTTGGTCCAATTTCGGGATGAACCTTCTAACATAGAACTTAATCGCAAGCCTCTTTGGAACAATGTTTGCAAGTAACTTTCTCTCCTTATTTTTTGATAGACACATTTTTCTTTTCCTTCCAATTGAATGCCTTTTCTTTTCCCTTACTCTTAACTGAATTTTTACTACCTTGTTTTGGGGTGTTTTTCCCTCTTGCCTCAATATGAGTGGCTTGCACACACGCATCATCTAGATTATTGGGATTATAAATTAAGCTAGTATGCCTAAAGTAATTGTGTAAACCCCCTATGTACATCAACAATGTGTCCTATGATTGAAAATCTACACCTAACCTCAAAGACTTTTTTCTGAATTCTTGGGTGTAATCTTGCACGTGTTGACCTTTAAGCTCTCTAAAGTTATACCAATTCATGATGGATTTATGCATATAAGCTAGAGGGTACAATTGTCTTTTTATTGCAAAAATGAAATCATTCCAAGAAATAGAGATCTTACCCTTTTTTTTAATCTCCTCTTGGGTCTTTGATTCCCACCATACTAGTGATGCAACCCCCAATCTCAAGGAAGCTAACTGAATCTTTATGTCATCTTATTAAAGGTTTTGAATCTTGTAATAGACCTCCAACTCATGAATCCAATTATCAAGCTTCTTTGTACTCACTTCACCATTATACATGGGCAACTCGAATTTAACATCAAGTTTTAAAAAAGGATGTACCAATTCCTTTTGAAGTATGATGATCAGTATGAGGAGGGGTGGTGTTTGTGGAAGAGGGTGAAGATGCTTGTTAAGAAGAAAATGAAGAAGATGGTGGAGAGGGTGGAGATTTGTCTCCATTTATCTTACCTCCTTTTCCACTACCTACTCTTGGAGAGCCTTCTCTTTTGGGAGGTTTGGAACTTTCCCCTTACAACCTAGTATTCCTCTCTTCACAGAGGACCTTCGCCATATCTATCATATAAAAGAAAGAATTTCTGAAGGCCTTCTCATCTTCTATCATGTTTGTAGCTTCTCCTTCATGAGACATGATCTTTGGACTGTCAACCGCAACTCGAGGTTGAATTGGTGTTGGAGATTGTGGCAACCTTGCTCTCCTTCCACTTGACCCAACTTCAGGTCTTCCAACAAAATTTCCTTCACCTCATTTGAACTTTAACCTTGTAATCATTACATAAACTTGCAAACAATTAAATCCTTCTTTCACAAAGAAAACCTAGTCGCTCTGAGACCAAATTGATTTGATTTAGAATATTAGATTCTAGTGCTAAGATCCTTCTCAGATAATAAACAAAATGCTTTCATTATGCTTAAGGGTTCATGAATTTTTTCAAGAGAAATGGAGAGTTTTTATGTTCATTTTATGTGCAATTTAACATAAATAAGAAATTGAATAGCATCATAAACATGTACAAGACATCATAAAAAACAAATTACAATAAGCACATGATAAAGGATTTGACCCCTCCTTGGCTATGTCTCCTTGGTCCAGCTTCAAATGGCTTGGGCCTCTCTATTATGCTCAAAAGTGTAAACATTTATGTTTACATTGCTCGATTGCTTCTGAAACCTGCTCCAATGAGTCCAGAATGTCCAAAAATGGCCATCTAGACTCTTTTTGTATCCAATTTAGTGGAAAAATGAAGAAGTTGTGACTTCTTGTTTTCCCATTATTCGCTCCACAAATTGCTCCATTTCCATCATGATCCTACAAATTAGCCACAAAAATGCGCTAACTAAGTCAAAATTTCGCCATGTGATAGGCCAAAATTTGTGATCTAACTATTTCATCACAAATCACAATTGGTGAGGAAACCAGTGGGCTTTATAGTTTGTGAACATGATCAGTAATGTGCGATTGCGATGTGGCAGGCCTGATGGATGTACTAACTCCAACCGATAAACATATCGCTTTGGGGAACCTTTCGCAAATCATAATTTGATAAAGTATTAGTGATCCATATATGACATAATTAGATTTTTCTATCAAGTGCGATAGCGATACGGGATCCATCACATTGCAACTCCAGGGAAAATCAGTGAATGCCTTTCCACCTATCTTTTGTGAAGAACAATTGTGATCTCCGATCAATCGCATCACCTTGAAATACTTCCCTACTCGTGGCTGATTATTTAATGTCCTCCCGCCTATCTTATCGCATCATACCTTGGCTATTATAACGACGATTTTTAATGCCAACCCACCTACTACATTCGATTTGTGAAATGTGGGGGCCAATGGTAGGATTCCACTTGGTGCCTCCCCATTCGTTGAAGGGCCTTGCCACATCATCCACTCCTGCCATGTGTCCAATTCAAACCTAAACTTTGACTTGCTCTAACTTCTTCACTTGAGCTTGGATTTGAGCATCATTTGCACTGTTGGATTTAAAATGACGAGCTATTCGATTTTCACTATATGTGCAGTTACATACACTTAGTTGAGGTCGCAGTGTTTTTGTCTCATAATTTGGTGGTATGGACCCACATAGGTTAATTTGCAAGGGATGTTAAGCATGGCTCAACTATTGTTGTTTTACTAAGGTTTGGACTTATGTGAGAGCCTAAGCTATTAAGGGTTTATGAAGCACATTATGATGCTATCGCTCAAGAGTTTTCAAGTTTTCTAATATAATGCCTAATGGTAAATTTGTAGATCTACAAAGTTCTTAGGCAAGATCCTTTAACATAGAATTATATGTCTCCATCATACCCAGGTCATCCAGACCATTTGCATGAAAAGAGAGAAAACAGAAAAGCCTCCCAATATTGGGAAATTTACTCATGAATTGAACCTTCACTTCAACACGTGAAAGAAAACATCCATTGAAGAAAATTCAAGTCAATTATCAAAACATAAGACATAATTTTCTTCCCACAGAAAATACAATGAAATTCTCAGCCATTTAACTTATTATTACATGACGAAGGCTCATACACATAATCATAAAATATCAAAGAATTTCAGTTAGCAATATTCATGCACAAATATCTTGCTAGATGATTTTATGTTGATTTGTTTCTAAATAATCAACATAGATCCATCTTAAGTTGGGATATACCAAAGCATATCTTTTGGAATGTAAAGATTGAGAAAATGTTTACACCTCAAGAGTTTGATTCCTTACCCTTCATAAATATTAGGTTAATATGGATCTATGCTAGATTTCTTGAAGAACTCATTCTTCACTAGTTCAATCAGAGGTATAGGTGTTCTTAGCTTCTAGATTTCTAATTCAAAACTGAAAGGAGAAGGAGACTTCTCAAGGACTCTTACCTCATGGGCTGGAGATTTGAGGATGATGGGATCAACTGTTGGTTTCTTTTGCTTATTAGTTTATTGTACTGCAGGGACATGAGCTCTTTGAACAGGAGTTTCCCTGGCATTACTCATCTTCAACCTCAGATTATATTTGTGCTGATCTTCAGTTTGTAGAACAGCTTCACTGTCCCACTCTTGGCTAATCTAGTCATTGAATAATGACTTTTCATAGGTATCTAAGGTCAAAAAGGGGTCACTGCCTCTGTCTTCCATACAATGGATCTCATCATCTTAATCAAACTACTCCTCTTCCATGACTATATTTTGGAAAGCAGTCTTCATCCTTTGGTCTTGATCGACATCTTTGCTTCTTTGCAAAATCTGCAACTGCTCATTAGCTCTTCTATATGGATTTGGATTTCTAGGAGCATAGGTATCAAGAACTCTTCCTTTCCAAGGACGTTAATTACTCTATTATCTTGGTCATTTTATAAATGTTAGGATCTAAAGATGATGAAGACTCACCCCTCTGTCTACTTCTATCAAAATTCCCCTTGAGTTTCTCTTCAGCCATGATGTTTGATTCTACTTCCAAGATCGCATCTTGCATATCATCCAATGTGGCAGATCGCCTCTCCCTCAATAGTAGACAGAGGTCCAAATCAAAAGCACAAGCATGGGTGAGTTTAGCAGAGGTAGTGGTGGGTTTTACTTCAGCTGGTCTCTTGTTGTACATGTGGTTAAACCTCTTATTAAAATCAGACAACAACTCACCATTTTCCCTCTTTAAGTTCCCAAACTTGGTGTGGTACTAGAGTAGATCCTTATCCCCCAATGCTTTAGGAATGCATCATCTAAAGCCTCAATAGCTATTATAGACCTTAGGGTCCGTTCTCTAAACTATTTTCTAGCCTCTCCATCTATATTTTGGACAAAGACTCTCATCCACGCATCATCTTCACTAATGTCCAGGTTATCAGCATAGCTATAGAATGACTCAAGATGTTCGTCAGTTGTAACACCTTCAGTCCTATTGAACTTAGGCATATATTTCTAATTTTCTCTAGTAGGCATGGCATTCAAAGGAGTGGGTAGTACTAGAGGCCCATACCTAACAACTATGATTCTTTCCATTTTGGTAGGTGCTTGCAGATCGTCCATATCTGTGGTGGATATAAGAGTACTGGAAGTCAGAATGAAATAGGGTGGAGGAGTGACTGATAGGACTAAAGGGGTATGATGGATAGGAGGTGAGGTTTCCTTTTGGCTTGCAACAAAAGGAGAACCTAAAGAATAAGGAGCTTTATGAATCTCTAAGATTTTTTCTTCGCTGCTAATATTAGAAGTTATACTCTCAACATGTATTTGTTCTATTACAGGATTTTCTTGAAGAGATATAGGAGATTGTTTATAAATACGTGAACCTGATGCTCCTTTCTAGAACACCTTTCTCTCTTTGATGATTTTTTTAGGATCAGATACTGGGTCAGCTTGTGGGTTATGAGGATTTCTCCGAGTACGCCTCACAAACTGAGCCAGAACTAGGAAGTGGAGTCACCAAGAGGTTTTTCGTTTAGTAGAGTCGCTAGATAGATGATTACAAACAAAAAACTGTCTAGCCTTTGTCTATCAACAAAGCTGGATTTGTGTCATCTCCCAGGGAAGCTAAGCCTCAGTCTCCTCTCCTCAGCAATGGTGCCAATTATGTTATCACTCCAGGAAGATCTCCTAAGTTGTAGCTCGGAGATGCTTGGTAACATATAATCTTCCATATTGTTCTCGGAACTATTGGAATGGATGAAGGTTTGGATCAAGCCAGGTAACCATTTCAACTCTGTTTTCACTCTAGACATGCGTGAACATCGTGAGCTTGACAAGGCTTTAGACCACTAATGCTCAATATTTTATAAATTCAATGGATAGATGTAGAATACTTACTGTACTGGTAGATGCATACATAAAGATATATGAATAGCTAGCTACACGAAGTAAATGAAGCTTACAAATCCAATGTATCAATGCAGAGATAAGATGATCGTTATCTGGAATTACACACACAAGAAAACATGAATAACCTATTCAATTTCAAATCCAATTTATCAATGTAGAGAAAAGATGACAGTTATCTAGCATTAGACATAGAAGAAATCATGAATAGACTATCGAGGTTCAAGTTTAGGAAAAATGAGAAAATGGCAATTGAACATGCAATAACAAAAGAAGCTTGTATTACTAGAATGAAGATGAGACGTGAAAGGAACAAAGTATCAGAAATCTGTAGAAGTTGAACCTTTCTTACATTTAACTTTAAGCCATTTATATTCCTTTTACAATGCTCCTGAGCTCTCAAAGGTTGAGAGTGTCTTAATTTATCCTCTATGTCTTTAACAACTTGATGCCCTAACCAAGCATGCATGGGCTTGGAGGTTTGTTCTTCTAACAGCAAAGTAACTACATTCTCGTAGTTCGTTGTTCTATTTGGGAGCTCGCTTGTGCAAGAGATGCTCCATGATCATTTGTTGGTTCGAATGAGCGACGCTGTCGATGACCCATGATCACTTCTCAATCTCTGTCGCCCGACAACTATTTTTTGGCCTTTGTTTTTTGATGGAATGAGTCTTTGGGCCTCTATAATCCCTTTAATTATTTATAATGAATATTTTTTGTTTTACACAGAAAACATTGCACACTGTAAAATCCTACCCATCTCTTTTTATTTTGGACTTCAAAAGTCTTCAAATACTATTTATTCCCCTATCGAGCCCATCCCTATCCCTATCGCAAGTCGTTGATGGCCCGTTCTTAGTCTCCCCTTTATATTTGGAAATATGTTAAAACATTGGATATATATTAAAAAATGGCTTTGGCAGACCTGAAAATATTATATATTTTCATTCCCGAACCATTTCGGGTCTAGCTCTTATAACATTGGCAGTGCTCCAAGGTTCCCTTTGTATTTCATTAAATAATGAAAAACTACGTAAATGCATTAAAAGTGGCCTTTCTTCGGACTTCAAATTTTATGCAATACCATGTATAATACCGTCGGTTCTAGTTCATCGGGTCACACACATATATGTGTAAATTCCCTGCCCCATATTGTTGCTCCGATACGATATAGCGATGCAATCTAATCGCAATTGCATATCACTCATGCCTCACGCCATTGATAGCACTCTTCATTAATCTCTGATAGTGATCCTATGATATGACGTGGGCCATCAATATGCACACTTGATCGTCGGTCCACATTTCATCACTAATCGCCATCACAAGTTCCACATGATCTGCCCTTAATCTGCTGATTGCCTCCCCCGATTGCAACTAGCCAATTGGAGATCACTGATCAAGGGTGTCTTCCGCCCAACGTTAATTCCTTGTGTGTGTTGGCCAATTGTGATTTGTCGATTAGATCTAGGTCGTTGTTCGACCAACTATGCATTTCTCTATCTATGCCTCACCTACTTGGTTTTCACTTTTTTTATGTATTTCTGGCCTCCCGAGAGTACATTTTCGCCATGCTAAGGATTCTTCTCCTACGCTGGTTTTTATCCTTGGCATGATTTTATTGTCTTTCAAGGAATTTAAAGAGCATATTTGGATTCATTTTTAGGCCATTTTCCAACAAGGCTAACAGTACCTATGTTGTCTAGCTAATTGATTCATTCTCTGTTATTGTGGTTCAATGGGGTAGATGGAATTATTATTCTAGTGATGGGATCCTCTTCAGCTTGCTAGCTTTTTGTCTTGATTGATTATTTATTGGTACATCTTTTCATAGTGCTAAGGTTCCTCAAATCCTATGAACTTGAAGTTCATGTTTCCCATAGAAGATTCTTATGCTCTAGAGTATGCTAGGGATTTTTTCTTTCCTTGAGACCTTTGACTGTTTAATATCTCATCTAGATTTATTATTCCTTTTACAATTTTTTCATTTATACATTTCTTCCTTAAGATAGTTATATTCTTATCCATGGATCAAACCTTGAAGAACTTCTTTCTTTCCTTTAACTTCTTCTAATTTGATTTTTAGGGACAAAATTTCATCCTTGAATTTTTTTAAGATTGTTTCCTTATTTGACTTGAACAACTCTTGTTTTTAATGCTTTCTCTCTTCTTCTAGTTTATCACATGTCCCTTGTTTTTCTTCTAGTAGAAGGGATAAATTATATTTTCTCTTAATTGCTTCCTCAGGTTTTTCTTTTTGATAAGTAAACTCCTCAGCATTAGGGTTTTACATACCTGCTTCAGTACATTTTAGTTGTTATTTTAGATTCTTGTTCTTTCTCCTTGCCTTCTTTAACTGGTTAAGAGCACTGCTGAGTTCATTGAGGGGATCCTTACTAAGACTATGCCAGTCATCATCGAATAAATTAGGCTGACAGACTTCCATAGGTGTTATGGGCATACAGGACTAACTGGATTCTCACCATATGAACTTGTGTATGGAAAGAATCCTTTGTTCTCCATTGAATTTGAAATCAAGACACTAAGGACAACCTTGCAGGACAATTTGGATTTTGGCTACAATACGAAGGTAGAGATTGAACCAGCGCAATGAATTGGAGGAGAAACGATTGGGTAGTATACAACAGACAGAGGTTATCCAGCAAAATAGAGCTAAGTCACATGACAGATTTATAAAGAAGAAGAAGTTCCAGAAAGGAGATTGGGCTCTCTTATATGACTCAAGGTTTAAATACTTCAAGTGTAAGTTGTACACCAGATGGCTAGGTCCTTATGAGGTAGATGTGGTCTTTAACAATGGGACTGTAAATTTAGTAACCATTCACAGTGCGAGGACACCATTACTTTCTAATAGGCACGTGTTTGGATATATAAAAGGCCTACCTCAAGGGATTCATTTGTCAACATTGTCACCAATTCGGATTTATAGATGACGAGAACACGAGAAAGCCCCCCTTTGCTGCGAGAAATTTGATTTTTCCAATAATTGTAACAACTGAAAATCAACTTTGGTTAGGAGCTGTTACACCTTCAAAATAATAATAATAATAATAATAATAATAATAATAATAATGCCGTGAAAACCTTTTTTAGGTGTAGACATACACTTTTGTAGCAGTTGAAAACCACATGGTGGTTGATGTAACAACATCTGTCAATACAAAGCATATCTTAAGATAAGTGTTACATGATATTTTCTTCTTTATCTTTTGTAGAAATTAAAATAATATCACCCAAAGACTTTTTGGAAATAAAAGAAATATTATAATAAGTACCATAATAAGTACCAGTACAACGGCATGATCTTCATCATGTTCTTATAAAAAAAATTTCATAGTGATATATATATTATATATATATATATAATATTTATATATTAGATATATATATAATTTTTTCAAAATTTCAACCAGTTTTTATAAATACCGTTATTAATTAAAATCTAACAATATTAAAAAAAAAAAAATTGCAAAAACATTATACAGTATATAACAAAAAAGATAAAAAACGTGTGTAATGGACAACTTGAACTCTGTTTATTACTCTTATTATTAATATTATTTAAAAGTTTATTAAATGATTGAGTTGGTAAAAGTGCATAAATTTACCTCTCCAATTGAAACGTACAGAACCACAATGTTTTGATTAGAATGTCATCATGGCGGTTGGCTTTGAAAAATGATGACAACGGTCATGACTGCAACCCAAGGAGACACTATTTATCATATCCCTCGCTGACCAAAATCAATATCATCCATCGAACAGAGAGTAACTCAACATTGATTTGAAGTAGGTATTAGCGAGGAGAGCCATCGAACAGAAAGTAACACAACAATGGAAAAAAGCAATGGAATTAGGGACACAGTCCTTCTCATTATGAGAATGGTGGAAAGTGAGGTAAATGGAGGAATTATTTCTCAAAACCCAACAGCCACAACAACAAATGAAACTCGCAGAATTCAAGATGAGAATTTGGTGTCTACTGTGAGCGTTAAAAGAATTGTGCACCAGCCTGCCGAAATAGGCAGTTTATCAGAAAATATTGATATACATAGATTAGATGATCGATGGCGTGGAGACAATGTTGATCGTTTCGTGGAAACAGAAGATGAGGACTATCTCAGAACATTTATATTTCCTCACAACCTTATTGTTGTTCGATACATAGAAGATTTTCGCAACGAAGAAGCTGAAATTCAAATTATATGGAATTCCAGATTCTCATGGTCTGAGATCAAACAATATGTAGAAGACTATACGTCTAACTTCGATTTCAGATCTGAAACGATCACTGTTAGAAGCCTTTCCGAGGAGGAAAGAGTGAATAATATTAGTGTAGCAGTGGATGGGTTGCCATCAATTATTATTAGCAGCGAAGAAAGTGAAAACGGTGACGGAGTGAAGTGCCCAGTGTGTCAAGACCTATTTTCCAGTACAGACCCTGCAAAAAAATTGCCCTGCAAACATCTTTTTCATTCGAAGTGCATTCTCCAATGGTTTCGTCGTAAAAATTCATGTCCAACCTGCAGACGTCAGCCTGCGTTGCTTAGCATTAATCCCGTGGATTAATTATTGACTTGACAGAGTAGTTTTCTTTCGTTGACTTTACTTTTTTAGAATTTTATTTATAAATTAAGCTTTTCTTAGCACAAGGATGTAATTTGTTTTTTATTAATTTTAATTTAGATGTTGAAAGAGGCTTGTTTGATTCACCCTGGTGAATCAACAAAGGCTGTCTGGACTAATTTAGTAAATTGTGAAGAATAAAATAAAATTTTAGAAAAATCGTATAGTTTATGTAATATATGTGTGAATGAAGTTGTATTATTTATATATTAAAGGTTAAGAAATATTAATTTATGTTTTAAATTTTTTATTTAATTTTATTTTTATGAAGGATCGCTAGGGTTACACATCATACTAAGTATGATTAGTGCTTTTAATTTTTGGCATATAATTTTTGGGTTATTCATTTTCTGAAGAATAAGAAGAATTATTCTTCACTAGTTATTGTGTCATGCATTAATTATGATAAAGGATAACTAAAATATTTATTGCTAATACATCAATATTTATAATATCTGGCAATTATTTTTCTTCCATTTAATTATCCTTTCTCTTTACTATATGTTATCTTTGCATGTGAAATAAAATATCATTAATACTTTATGTTTTGTAACACTGAATATAATTCTGAATTTTAGATATGCAAAAATTATTGAAATGGCACAAAAAACAATTATTTTGTAACAAACCCCTACCTAAATGCCACCACATCATGGTAGAATAAGGTGGTTACTATGTTGACATAAGATCTACGATATTGTTATGGAAAGGGGCTCTAAACATTTTGATCTTTTAAACTAGTTTAAAGCCTTAACTAGACATCATTTTTGTGTCTATCTTGTCAAGATGATTCTAGTGATATAAACTTCTACTTCAATTGGACTTCTTGATAAAAAATTATGGCAGTATTAGTTCTAATGAATCAAAAGGTTCTATGTCATCACTTCACCATGTGGAATCGAAGCACTGGTCGTAACCATCCTCTCAACGCCTCTTGGATTGGGTGTATTAGTTTTAGACTTGTTCATGGTTTGATTTCGACAACACTGTGTAGTGTTCATTAATAAGAAATTAATTGGGCTCACGTATAGGCCACTACATTGTGAGATTATATCATCTCACACTCACGTGCATAGCCACTTCATCCCGATATTACATCATATTTCACTCAGATGTATGTCACCACAACCTGAGATTAAAT
>APFE030050078.1:0-12193 GCA_000404065.3 Pinus taeda | reverse complement strand
AGCTCCTTTCCTTAACCTCTATCCAATCATTCATAGGCAAAGGAAACTTGCTCCCTACTACGTTTATTTGATCACTTGTCCCAAACATTCCATTATCTAAGATTCTTCTGACAATGGGACAAGAGGATTCATCATGAAGAACATCGCAAACACGACAGTAAGGAGGAGCATCATCTACCAGATTAGTAAGCGGATTAGGGGGTCTCTGCTCACTAGATTGACCATTTCTTTGCCAATTATTATTTCTGTTATTATTATTTCAAGGCTGAAAATCTTGCGATTGTGCTCTTTCCATTTGAATCAACCTATTCTGCAAAGTGTTAATCTCCTTATTATGATTAATTTCCATAGTTTCAATTTTTTGAAGCACTTGAGAACCAGCTCACTTTCTGGCTCTTGGACTGCTTTTCCCTTAGGTTCCTTTAGTTTCGTAGCAGCCCTATCAAAACCTGAGATTTCAGAGTTTCCAGAAGCTGCCTTGTCCTTTTCAAGTTCTATAGCTAAGGCCTGGCAATCTCTATAATCATTAAGTTTAGCACGCCTTAACTCATAAGATGGTTCAGAACTAAAGGCATCAATGTAAAAGTCTTGGAGAGTTTTATCTGTAGGTTTATAGTCTTGAGGTAATTCTCTGATAATACCATTAAACCTTCTATTAAATTCCTCGACAGTTTCATCCTCTCTTTTTTTTTATTAGACTAATAGCTTTTACAAGATGTCTTCCCTCTCTCTTATCTCCATATTTTTCTTTAAATGCATTAATAATTGATTGTAGGGAGTCGAATGAATTTGAATTTGGAGTACACCTCCTAGAGTCAAGATAAAAAGAGTCATCCTGACATCTTCATGATCAAAATCAGTAGATCTTGCATACTTAGCCATCCATATGTTGAAATCTCGCAAATGGGAATTAGTAGTAATGGCATTATCTCCTTGAAAGCTAGGCAATTTGTCTATCCCAACAGATGGAATATCATTGGGGTATCCAGGAATGTTAGAAAAATTACAAGGGGCATACAAACTCATGGTGCTGCGCCTAACTTGACCCTTAAAGGGAAAATGAATATCAGAGAGGGCTTCTTGTCCAAGATTTCCAAGAAGTGTACGAGAGGCGAGTTTGTGTGATCGCACCTTGAAGACCTTTTCAGGATTAGGGGTAGGGTCGCATAGATTGCTTGGATGCCTTCTAGTGTACACTCTTGTAGATAATATAGGAAGTGGAGTCGCCACCTGAACAAGAAGTTAAACACAGAAAAGCTTGAAAAAGGACCAAGGACAGAAAAACTATGTCCCCAGCAGCGGCGCCAAAAATGTTGTCGCGCGGATTGGCACGACAACGCTCAGACCGGGGGCTGTCACTTAGATCCCCGATCTCTCCGTTTAAGCCTGTCTCCCACGGCTAAGGGGGGTAGACCCTGAAAAGAGAATGACGACCAACTGCGAACCAGTTGGTTTGGGAGACACGGAAGGATGAAGCATTTGATAGATTTTATTAATTTAACGGACCAGTGCCTTATGGAGTTAATGTTTAAACGATTGATAACCAGATGCTGCAGAGATATAAACTGTGTGGAATGACCATTTATCATCAAGTTAATTTTGAATAATGCAAGATATCCAGTAAATTCATAATGCGTTTAACGATGATCTGGCAAACATAATCTCCGAAAAATACAACCATGTAAATTTAACCATTAACCAAATATTGTATTTAAACATGCCAGATGAACATTAATCTCAAAATTTTAGCCTCCGCAAAAAAACAAAACGCGATAAAAGTCCCAGACTAAAACTTCAACTGACAAAATATTTCCACGGTGAATTTTTTATGGCTTTTTTTTTTTTTTTTTTTTTTTTTATATTTTTTTTTTTTGACAAAAAAATTTTATAGCGGAAAAATCTAAACTAAAAGAAAAATTTTAAAAACTAAGGTCTTTAAAAGAAATTTTTATGATTTTTTTTTTTTTTTTGACAAAAAAAAACTTTTAAAGCGAAAATCTAAACTAAAGAAATTTAAGACTAGGTCTAAGAAATTTTATGATTATTTTTTTTTTTTTTTTTTTTTTTTTTATTTTTTTTTAAATAAAATTAAAAATTAAAAAAAGAAAACATTTAACCTATCTGAAACTATAAAAAATCAAATCTGAAATTCCAAAAAAATAACTCTAAACCCTAACCCTTTTTAATTGAATTTTTTAAATTTTTCTTTATTTTAAAATAATTTAAAAAAAAATGCTAAACCCTAAAATAACAAATGCACATATTTTAAACAAACTAAAACTAAGATATGCTAACCCTAAAACTAAACTTCGATTTTATCTTAAACACTAAATCTCAAATAAAAGAAACAAACGAAACTAATTAAATCTAAAATAAACTATGATCTAGACATAATGAACATAAAATCTAAAGCGTATGCTATGCAGTTACGATGAGACCAAAAAAAAGATTTCTTCCTACGCAAACGGACAGGGGAATACGCATGGACAGTTCACCCTCCCGCGATCAAACCCGCAAAATTTAGACGCAGCAATGAAAGGATTTAACCGATACTCTAATTGCAAACGTATGGATTGAGAGTCTTACTTGACGTCCACCTCAGAGCGTATATAGATTTGGCCGACGTTTTTTGTTGCAGGTGATTAGAATGAGGCAGCGGAGACTCTTACGTGACGTCCACCTGATACCCACGACGTTTTCAAAAAAAAAAATCGATTTGTGGTAGTGTGTTTGACAGGGTTCCGCGGATATGGAAGTTCGACGGCGGCGGAAATGGTTACGCATGCACCTGGAGCAAAGGACGTAGAGAATGCAACTTTGAGGAATGGACACGAGCAGTGCGGGCTGTAGATTTTATTGCAGGTTCAATGGCAAGAAATGAGCACTGCGGATGAGGAGCAGTCACACACGCAGGCAGAGAAGGCTATGTACGCTGATCAGAAAGAGTTATCAAATGTTTACCCAGAACGTTGAAACAAATCAGAGCTGCGTGATATTTACCCGACGCCCATGCTCTTGGACACTTAAAACATTACCTTGTTCATGAAATACCTGGCCCGTGTATACTCACGCCACTGTTTTAGACCGATGAGCTGCCTGTAGATACAAGAAAACTGAAAACTCTAATGAAAACTGTATAAAACAAAACCTTGAAACCCTAGAACAGCTAATTTAATTTACAGATTTGGCCCCTTAACAGCCAGATTCATCAATAAGCACAGAAAATATATAAAGAAATAATGATTTCAGATTTTCACTGTGAAGAACTTCAGAAAATCTCTCATGCAAATTAGAAAGATAAACCGAAAGATAGACCCAGGATCAAATGCAACTGGGCTTAGCAAAAAAAATGCTTGCGGGAGTTGGCTGGTTCAGCCGAGAACTTCCCCGAACGCCCACAAAATTCCTTCAGAAAATGTTTTTTGCACAGCTCAAAACCACCATCAGTAAAGAGGGAAAAAATGCTGCTAGATCTCAGGAAGTAATGGAGATACCTGCCATTACTTCAGAAACCCTAACAGCACCCAAACCCTAGCAAGTGAAACAAGATACCTGTGCTCACAATACTCTACAAAAAGCTATTATTAACGGCTGAAAATAACATATGCGGAAAATTAAACAATCTCACAGCATTTCAAGAGAGTAACACCAGCAAGATATGGACCTCAAAGTCTTCTTTTATTAACCAGAAACAGATTTACAAGAGAGCTTCTTCAGTCTTAGACTCACAGATCCCATTGATGATCTCAAATGACCCCTAGCACCCTACTTAAAGGAAAAATCCCAACGGCTAGTTTGAGTGATCCATGACAAAACGATCTCGACCGTCGATGAGAATCAAAACATCTCTTAATCTCATCCGTCGAATTAAAATATTATTATTTTATTATTTTATTATTATTTTATTATTTATTATTTTTTTTATTTTTTTTTTATTTTTTTTTATTTTTTATATTATATATATTATAATTTATTTTTATTTTTTATTTTTTTTTTTTATTTTTTTATTATTTTTTTTATTGTGTTTTTATCATGGATCATCAAACATAGCCTTTGGAAGAAATTTCCCCTAAGACCTGGACCTAAGACGCATGAGGGGATTAACATTTTCAACCCTCAAGACACATTACATCATGACTTTTACAATTTACATCTTAAGGGGACAAACCCACTTTAACAAGACCCTCATAAACCACCCAGTTTTGCGACACAACTATAATCTAGCAGGTTAACACACTAGGATTCTCCTAACGTTCTAATAACAAAATGCATCCCGGCTTTGGGGTCAAGTTGAAGGAAAACTCTGCCGATCGTAGATCGGTGAGACGAAAAACCTTCCGGGACATAGATTATCATTAGAAAGTTAGGTCCACCTAGGCAATTTACATACATGACACAGCTCTGCTAAGATTATTTACATCAAAATGCAGACTGGGTTTACAGCTTTATAAGATCAGGAGAATGACGATGACTGCTGAATGGCACAAACATCTCGATCAAGCGCTGCCCCTTTTTTGCGAAAAAAGGGGGTGTACTGCTATGGGTAGTTGACATGCAGCGGTCAACAGAGCTCATGTTTGGCCTTTTCCCACGTGCTAGATTTTTATGTCCCGACCAACTTTTGCATTTTATGGTACATTTCTTGTTGTAAGTGGCCAAGCTATGCTTTTTCCTTTCTTTCTAGTTGCATCGACCTTCGGGGTATTGTTCCAATCTCGAGCTAAAGTGTGGACAAGAGGAGGAGGAGGCTAACTCCTTGTGGAACTAGTGGACAAATGTGGATTCGTATGGAAAATATGGTGAAAGGGGTTATAATGAGCGGAAGGGAGAGATGTATATGGTGTTGGGAAGTGAGATTACGCAACCAAAATCGGGGTTTCCCATGTAGTGCCACCCCTAAAGCTGGTAACCAATAAAGGAGATCCCACGAGACTAGGATACAAGGAGTGAGACCACGCAACCAAAATTAGGGTTTTCCATGTAGTGCCACCCCTAAAGCTAGTAACCAATGAAGGAGATCCCACGAGACTAGGATACAAGGTTAACATTCAAATCAGTTAGAGGAGACAGGAGCACAAACCAAACCCACTATTTCTGTCGAATCCCCCCACCAATCCATGCCCAAAAGTGTCCAGGATAAGTAAACAAAAATACCCAACTACATAATGAAAAAGCATACCTTCAGGGTTGGAAGGCCCATTTTCAAACATACAATCATAACAGATGGGCAAAGGAGCATATCGCTCGCTCAGGTGGAAGAGATAGTGGCACAACAAGCTATCTGGTGGCTGCAAGGGGTTGTTGGTTTCGACTGAGGACCATCTAGGAGAAAAATTTACCACCTATGGATGTTACCCACAACTGGTGGGTAACATGCTTCACAACACCCTTCCAAACAGTTTTGTCTCTCTCCAAGGAAAGGTGCAGGCTGCGGATCCTTAGTTTAGCTGCCCAAACATGCTCCACACCTCCTGTAACAACCCAAAATCATGCGTCCTGTAGAATAGAGGTGTTTCACACGTAAACTCAACATAAAATAGACCTAAAGACTGTTGGAAAATTCATAAAGGTGGCAATTAAATGATTTCCCTTATTAATGACATTGACTTGTGATGTTTTCATTATTAATATTAGATCTCTTAATTTTCTTTTCTTATCATCAAGATTAATGTGAAGCAACAAATAAAATAACACAAGATATAGGCATGCTACCAGGGCAAAACCCCCCTCGAGGGGAAAACCCAGTCACAAATTCTTCCTTCATTAGATTCAAGATGAGATAACCAAGACCCTTATAATCTAGACCCAAGACATCCTCCATCAAGTCATCCTTGTAACTGTGAGATCACTGAGTCATCATCACTATGGTAGCTCCGAGTTCATCCCCATGCCTAATCCGAGCTCTTGAAACATCCTCTCTGAGATTGCATTGAACTACTCACTCTAGTGACATTGAAACATTCTCTCTAAGCTCCTTACTGTGATACTGAAACATCATCTCTCTAATCCGAACTACTCACTGTGGTGCCACCGAAACTATCCAAAGAACAAGCCTTCACTGTTGTGACGGCAAATCCTTCTCATCCTGTAATATCTGAACTTGCTCTTATCTGTTGGAGTGCCAAAACTACCTCACTAAAATCCAAACTTCTGTTGCATCACTGAGAGCTTTATCCTGTGACATTCGAACTCCATTTTAGATGTATCCGAACTTGTCCTTTTGAGATTTACGCGAGCTACTCCATTGTAATTTTATGCGAAGTCTAGGCTTGTATATATAGTGGTTGCCCAATATAAATGACCTGACATGAGTATGTTGAATGGTTGTGTCTACATACATTGAGGCCGATTTGAGTTCTTTTAAATGAGGCAGACTTGATGATGATTTATTTGAATTCATCTTGAAGGAGACTTGATGGAGGAGTCTTTGACTAATAAACAAATAACCTAAAGCCTTCATTGGAGGCTTGACCTAAGACAAATTACCCAAGCATGAAACCCATGCTTCAATAAGTCAATTCAAAAATAATAATTTTTTTTTTTTTTGCTTTTCTTTTGACAAATATATTACAAGATGACTCAAATACATTAAAGGAAGACCAAACCTAGTTACATTTTCCAACACTCCCTCTTAACTAGGGAGGTATTCATATTTACATATAACCAAAGAGGTACATGGAAGATCTTAAACCACATCATCTATGAAGAAGTTTAGGCACCGGAATGCCATGGACTAGATTCCTGACCAGAGCAATCTATCCATTGGTCTCTCAACAATTTACGCACCACAATGCCACAAACTAAATTCCTGACTAGGGAAATCTATCCGGGTGGGACTAAGATGGACTCAAGCTTTCATCCTCTCTAGGTGCCATCAGGCTTGCTTGCTAACCATCAACCTAGAGATCCAAGTGCGTGTCAGAGCTCAATGACCAACGCCACCTTTCCAACTTCAGGACCTAGACATCAACACAAAGTGTCAGATAGATGTCCTCCCAGGCAATACTTCACTCACAAAGACTCAACGCTCCTTGATTCGGCAGATCAAGGACAACAAATCTCTCTCGATCAAACTAATCAGTGACCAACATGCTATCAAAACCTTCGAGAGATTTACCTGTACAAACACAACCCCAATCAATAATATATTTACACATGTACATAAAAGAAATACAAACCTTTGGGGTCTTCCAGACAACTTGATGTTGCTTCTCAACTTTCCATAATATGACTATCAACCGAATCTTTGACAAAAGATTCCTCAATCATACACTTTTCTTTCCTACGTCATGTGCAACAATATATTCTTCAATCGAATCTTGCTTTCCTTCTTTCAACAACACCTCAAAATGCATTCTCCAATTTCCTTCTCTTATTCATGGCTTTCACTAAAACTTACGACTGTTAGTCTTGGTCTAGTGCATGACACAAGAAGTAGAGAACCATATTTGTCACTCCCTCTTAATCAGAGAGGATCTGATTATGCCGGTACAAAGAATATTCTCAAAGATCCTCTTATCCTAGGGAGATTTCATCCAGGCTCCCTCTTAACTTAGGGAGTTCTAGTTCTTCTTCACAACATTGGAGAATCTTTCATGGCTTCCATCCTTCTTATCAGAGTCACTCATATATCATGCTTATCACATCAACTTTACTTACAATCATCTTCACCAACTTGAAGATGATGTACCTGCGCAACTCAGATAGTAAGTACAACCAAAATTATAGAAGCATGCAGATAGCCATATCAGAATCTTATAACAATGGAAGCATTTAGACTTTACAAACATAATCAGCAAGAGACTATTCTTCAATACTTCAACTTCTTGCCCAGGTTTAGTTATAAACAACTCATCAAGATATCAAACTCATTATATCTAGGGTTTCAATGACATGACAAGTTCTCTCATATAGCAAACCCTAAAAACAAATCAGATCAATGAATCTAACAACCTCCAGAATTCATATGTTAGACTCCTCACTAGGATTTCATGTAAACCCTAGATTTTATACATGAGATTTAACAATCAAAACCAATCACAACTTAATCAACATCATGACTAGCATCTACTAGGGTTTGATGTAAACCCTAGATTTTCATTTTCAAATTCTTAACGATCACTATATGAATTCCAGACAATTATACATATTAGATAATTTAACTACTACTAGGGTTTAGCTACTAAACCCTAGATTTTCCAAACAACATCATCCTAGATCATCAAACTTTGACTAGGGCTTGTTTCCAAACCCTAGGACACATGATCATTAACACTTAGGTCAACAAATATATATCTAGGAATTCATCAGCGCATCATAAGCACATCATATGTCAGGCAATATTAATATGTTAGACATATACCGTCCTAGACCAATCTAGGGTTTCAAGCAATGGGCACATATCTAGGGTTTCATTCCTAGGACTCTAAATACATGACAAGGGTTTTTCTTATAGACCGAACCAAGCCCTAAGGATCTATGGTTTCATAACATAGCAAAGCAAACCCTACCATACCAAAACGTCAAAGGTTCGTGATTTCAATCAAAACCATTTTAACCCTAACAAGTTAGGGTTTTCATGATCATACCAAAACCGCAAACATGACATCATTAACAAAACTTCAAATAGAATTTCACAATAACCCTAAGTAGTTTTAGGGTTTCAGGCGTTAACATTAATAAACCCTTAAGTTAGGGTTTTCTAGAGAAATTGTCTAGGGTTCTATAAAACAATTAAGAATATGTGGGTAGATTTATCAAGTGATGAATTACCCAAGCAAGAATCATTATGATTCAAGATAGTTGGACATAATGATGTTAGTAATGTAATGGAAACTTCAAAAATAGGATGATCATACCTTTAAGAGAATCTTGTAAGGAGTATAGTTTGAGACATACATGGAGATGTTCCTTGGCAAACCTGATAAGGATTTCTAGAAGTGTTCTCTTTGTATTAAGCCATCATCTTTTATACTTATAGTACATACTTACAAGCAAAACATGTGATACCATGAACATGATTTAATTTCCTAAGTTAGATCTCATGGAGGATGGTATCCTATAAAAGTTATTCCTTCTTTCAATCAAGGACTTTTACTTGACATCCTAGATTACTTGTAATCCCTAGAAGATCATCGAAAAGTTAAAGGATTATGTTATATGTACCTTGTGATTACATACCTTTGATTTGATGACCTATTAGACTAGCATGTGCATCTTGACAATACTTGAATTCCTTGAGCTGGTTTCTTGTGCTTGTACTTGATAGACCTTCATAGGCAGCTGTACCAAGTTCCATCCCTTATCAATGTAGTGAACCCCTCACATTGTAGTGACACCAAACTATTCTCATCGGAACCTACTCACTATTGAGACCTTGTCACTACTGAAGCCTTCTTCACTGTATCTAGACCTTGTACCAAAAACTAATTCATAGAGATAGCACCAAGATCTCATTATTGTATTGAGATCTCACCACTGTAATTGCACCGAGATCCCACGATTTCATCATTGTAGACATATCGAGATCCTTTACCATTGTAATTATATTGATACCTGTGATAATCTTTGAGACTGTAATGGCATCAAACTAGCCTAAATCTTCTGAGATTGTAATAGCCAGAAACTTCTGATGATTAACCCGAGCCTCTTTCTTATAAAGGTACCGAAACATGTTCCTCTGAATTCCTGTCCAAATTTCGGTGTTAGTAATGTGAAATCATCATCCTTATATATAGAGCGAAGTTCTGTCTGTGTCATCTTCAACGAAATGTTGAGACTGTATCTTCACCAAAATATTAAGAGCCCAATCTTTGGAAAGATCCAAACTATCTCACTGTGAAGTCACTCCATTTTTGGTGTCTTTAATATGCTCACTGTAATCTTAGTCTCATTAGGTTTATTAGCCCAAAACTGTCCTTCTTCAAACTGCCTTTTACCTTTACCATAACTCTGATACCATGTTGGAAAATCCATAGAGGTGGCCGTTAAATGATTTCCCTTATTAATGACATTAACTTGTGATGTTTTCATTTCTATTAGATCTCTTAATTATGTTTTCTTATCATCAAGATTAATGCCAAGCAACAAATAAAAGAACACAAGATATAGGCACGCTGCCAGGGAAAAACCCCCCTCGAGGGGAAAACCCAGTCACAAATTCGTTCTTCATTAGATTCAAGATGAGATGACCAAGACCTGTACAATCTAGACCCATGACATCCTCCATCAAGTCATCCTTGTAACTGTGAGATCATCGAGTCATCATCACTGTGGTAGCACCGAGTTCATCCCTATGCCTAATCTGAGCTCCTGAAACATCCTCTCTGAGCTCCTTACTGTGATACTGAAACATCCTCTCTCTAATCTGAACTACTCACTGTTGTGCCTGTTGTACTCATTTCTCGTAGGCAGTTCTTAGCTGCAAAAACTACACCGAGAAACCAACTCGACCAGTCTTTAGGTTCAAGCTGGCCCTTGGACCAGAGGGGGCTCCCTCAATTATTACGAGGCTTTGTTTAAGGCTGTTCATTGTCACTGGACATTAGCCTATGAAGCACACTGGCTAGATTTATGATTTATTTTGGGTGGTTGCTAATGATTGTCCAATCTCTGTTTATGAATAAATCCCTCTCTTGCAAAGTCCATGGTCAAAGTGCCAGCATCCAATTTGACAAAAAAACATGATTTTTGAAGGATTTGACAAAAGAATATAAGGGAATTCATGATAATTAAGCAATCATACTGAATACTTAATCAACCAGATAGAATGGATATGTGTAGAAGATTTCTACAATCAAGCAAAACACATTCAAGAGATGACAAAAGGCAACAATTAACAGATGTAGAGGAATTAACCAAGCCAAACAGTCTCGTTAATTAATCTCTTTAAATGATTATAACTTTGCAGGGGATTTCAAAGATATTGACACTCAATCTATTCTTACCCAGATCTCCTATGTTACTTTGAACATGTGCAAAAATAAGGTAAGAAAACACTAGAAAAACATACAGGAAACAAAATTTATGTCAAGAACTGGAGCTAGGATACTTCAATTAGGATTTCTATAATAAAATATTTACAAAGCGATAGGGTCTGGGCATCAAAAGCCAACCCTTTGAACATTACAAATAAAACAATATATATAGAATAAATCTCTCCTAAACTGTTACAATATTTCTGGAATAAAATCCTAAACAATACACTAAAAATAAAACAATCTCTGGATAGTCTGCAGGAAATTTGGAACTGTTGGAAAATCTTTAGCCTCCAATTTGGGAAATGGATTCTTTAACTGCTCCTTTTTCTGCTTGAGATTTGGAATTACACTGATACTTTTCTCTCAAATCTGAAACAAGAAACTATTTCTCGAAAATTCTACCAGATATTGATTCTCCTGCTTGGAAATCTGGGGTTGTTTCATAGTTGTCTCTTAAAAACTCCCAACCGTTCTCTTTCCTTTAACTGCCAATGATTCTGTGCCTTAAAATCAACGATCTGGAATGGATTTGCCAAGCATTTTTAAGATGTTTTCTTGATAAAAATTTAGTGAAGAATCGTTTATCATTGGGACTTACCCTCACACCAAATAGGAAATCTTATGTAGAATCATGAAAATGCAGAAGAAATTTTGTGAACAACAGGGCCCCTTTGATTAATTTTGAAACAATCCATTGTAATTTTGAGAAGTCAAAACCACAAGTGGATTTCGGGGGGACCCCTTGGCAGTATGTGGTTTCAAGTTAGGGGGTTTGCGAAATTCATCACAGATTGCCACATATACGAAGATGGTTTCATCAAAATCACTTTTCGAATCCCCCCTCTTTGTTAAACTTTGGAAATGAATGATGGTCGTTGATCTATGAGCCTTAGCCCCCAAGGCTTATGTAGAAACTATATAATCAGGGCCAAGGGACCTAGGACCAAAACATTTTTGGGGCTTAAGCCCTTTGGCTAGAAAAGGGGGCCGATTCTTCAAACTCAAAGTATGGGATTATGATAGTCCTTTGAAATAATACTTCGGGACTTAGTGGAAAAGGGGGTCGATTCTTTAGAAATATTAAGCTACATGGGACCACATAATATGTGCTTGGGCCTTTATAATATCGGGACTTCGCAATCGGCGATTTTATAACGTAGCACTTGGTTGCACCCTCCAGAACTTGCGATTGCCGATCACCTTCCCTGTTTAGC
>APFE030050072.1:64277-80352 GCA_000404065.3 Pinus taeda | reverse complement strand
TCTCGGTTGAAGGCCATTAATGTAAACCTTTCGCCGAAAGTGAGAAACTTGCCATTGAGGCATGCAAGCTTCAAAGTACTGAAAGGGTTGTTCCTAGGTCGACTTCTTGGATAATGAGTTGATGTCGACAAGAAGTGACCCGTCGTAGGAGGGCTTTAATGAATCCCACATCAATGACACAGAACGAAGCAAATGATTTTGGAGGTGAAAACAAACTGACGATATAGGGTTCAGGGTGGCAGTCATGAAGGAATGAAACATGAATATATTGCAGTGGTTGAGACACAGGTGAATTCTCTGAATGACTTCTCTTGAACATATCGTTGACACTGACGATGGATTGGTAGCGTTAACCCCAAAGATGGATGGTGTGATGGACCAATGGTGATGACCAGTGAGCGGAACAACCGAACCCAGCATGGATGCAGAAGGAAAGTGTCATGTTCAAGAGCGACTTACTACCCATAAAGTTTCTTCAAGTTTTCTTCCCAATTTTCCCCAGTCATTGTTGAAAAGTACCTCTTTATTTTTGTCAAGCTTGAGGAGGATAACATATTCTTTTTCTATAATCCGCCCTTCAAGCAAACCCGTCGCTATATTTTAGCGCGCCTAGCGACAGTGAAACTCATTCTCGTCCATTTGGATGAGTTTGTCGCTAAGCGGTTTTAACGAGTTTAACGACAAAGATAACTCGGTCTCTTTCAATTTTAGAGAGTCTGAAAGAAACAGAAAGAAGACTCTGAAGATTCTTTTTCGTTGTATAATCCCTTAAGTCCGAAAAATCATAAAATAATACAAAAGGGATGAATTTTCAATAGTTTTAATGATCCGAGCAAGACAAGCGCTCGATATTTTTGTGTAATAATCCCTCCGGTCCAAAAAGATTAAAATATAGAGGAGGGATAGAACTTTCGATGCCTTTTAATGAGTTGGAGAGGCCAATTTCTCGGAAATCTTTTCATATTTTATGAGGCATAGATCCAATTGTTGGGTTGGAATGTGGTATATGACCACTTCCAAAAGGAAAACCCTGGAATGAAGCCGATCCACCCATCATGGATATGGCGGCACTAAACGGAAATGACGGAATAGCCTGTGAATGGGTGCCAAATGGGAAAAATCCAGAACTAAAAGCATTGGTTTGGGAGTTTTCACTCGTAGAAGGAATGGAGGTAGTCCCAACTAAAGACATGCTAGCAAAAGACCCGAACAAAGAAGCAGAGGGGATAGAAATAGTTCCTCCCCCTTGTATAGATATTGGAGTTTGCACAGTCGTAGAACTTGTAATAGAAGCCATGTTTCCAGTAGTGTTCATCGATGGTAAGTGCGTTATGTGACCTGGACTTGACGGTCAATGCATTGGAGACCCAACATATTATAACACTTACAGATGACTAGGAGGTAGGGGAGAATTCGGAGCCGTTAACGACTCTGAGAGTTCTTCTACCTCTTCGTTATCTTGCGTTCGAAAGAGAACTCGAGAAAGTACAGTAGTACTTCTCTCTTGTCCTGTGGAATTACAAGGCCTATCTTGAGAACTGATGCCCCCGAGGGGAGGATCAATCCCCGATGCGTCAGTTGCTGCGGGACGAAACCCACCAGCAATATTACCTCTGCGCCTTCTAGGTGAAGGATTTGAACTTGGTGGTGAAAGACCAGGAAGTCTTCGAGACCGTCTAGGCGATCGGTCAACCACTTTGAATTTTTTTTTAAGATCTAACTAAAGACTCAAAAAATTGAAAGCTAGGCCAACTAGGAGCACAGAGCACACACTATAAAGTCCCTAAAGATATCAGCGAGTCAAACAACTTCCAAGTATTTCCACTCTGGGTGATTAGGACCGGACACCAAAATACGAGAAAGTGAAGGAAGGGGCCTTCCGAAGATAGCCTGGGATAATGTCGGCCCAGTCCTATCAGCGAAGGTAATAGAGTAAGTTACGCTAACCTCCTAACAACAGCCTGCGCCTGTGCAAGCCCCGAAGCTTCGCAAGGGTGCCCTCCAGTAGTACTGTTGAGAGTGATACAACGTCGACCTCAGGTTCCACGGGATTCCCCTCGGCAGCCACCTGTGTAGATTCCTAGGAGTAGCAACTAAGGTTACCAACTCATATCAGAAGCCAGGCAGAACAGTCGTGAGGTATGTTCGAACAAGTAGGAGACGGGGTAGCTCTCTTCCCTGTCTTTACAGACCCTCGTGCTTCACTCCCAGATCCGGAGCTTTCCTAGTCTTCTTTATGCTATTGGATTTTCACTCACTATTCAGACTCCTATGTTTGAAAATTTAAAATGGCCTTGGAGAGTTAACTCTCCACACACCTAATCGAAGGCCCTAAAATATCCTAAAACTTATTGATGTATCTAACTGAAAAATATAAAGTTCTAGTATATTTTAAATTAGCGCTTGATTTTAATGGGTTTTTATTTAATTCAAGGGATGATGGAAGTGAAACTTGTGGTGTTATGACGTAAAAGAAATTAATAAAACCAAACTACATGCACATGCACTTGTTTTTCGTTTTTCGATGAAGAGCAATTTCTACAGGGCTTAGAGGAACTTCAAATAAAAGTACGATTTTTTTCTTTTCAAACTTCACACTCACAAAAGCTAACAAAACTATAAATCCCTAGAAAGATGCACAAACTAATCCTAATGCAATAAATACATGCTGATGCAAGATTCAAAACTACTCTTAAATCAAAAGATGAAAGTTGATTGTTTATCGATTTTAGATTTGCCACTTAAATGTTTAGATGGAATATAAGTTTTTGTTGCTTATTTTGTCTAAGCACTAAAACAAGATGAAGACAAACAAATAGGCACTTTCAGTTAAGAAAAAGGAAAACCCAATGAAAAAAAGTTCAAGAAAGCAAAACAAAGTTTCAAGAAATTTCCTTCAAGAGCAACTCAAAAACGACTTTTCAAACATGCTCTAACAAGACTGAAACTTGATGACCGAAAAATAGGCAATGAAGCACTTTGCGATCTTACGACAAAAAACAAGTGGGAACTCAACAAAAAAGGGTGCTTTGAAATTATTTTAACAATCAACAAGTAGCGAGATGAGCTTGGCAAAAGAAACCAAAAGATTGAAAAGACAACCTTCAAGAAAGCGTGAACAATTGACTTTCAGAAAGCAAGAAAAGCAGACGGTCATAAAACTAGTTCAAACATGCAAACCAAAAAGTCATTAAACAAAACTCAACACAAAGATTGAAATCAATCTTTCTGCCTTGAATACACAGAGCAGCCAAGATTCCTTGCAAGAAACCTTGTCTGCTTAAGCAAGAAAAAAAATAAATGATGGTTGTAAGAAAACGAACAAGACCAACCTTTTCACAATCAGAGAGAAATTGAAACAAGACACTTGCTATAAACTAAAGACTGTGACAGAACAATGATTGTTCCAAACTAGATCAGACCAACATACTATCTTCCAGAAACAAAAAGATTTCAAAAATATTGAAAATTAAAGATATACACGACTGTGTTTGCACAAAGAGGCGTGTATACACGACAAGGCTTAAGGAAACTCGTGTATACGCAGGTTCATTTAAGGAAAGTTGCATATATATGCTTCCGTAAATGGAGAAAGTAGCGTATAAAAAATATTCCAAGAAAACAAAAAAAAGTCTGGAAAAAACTGATCAAAGCTCACAATTTAGGCACTGACTACACAGTAACAGAAGATAAACAGACAGCTGAGCCCTGATTGGATTGAATACACCCAAACGATGAACAACAATAGTGTTGTCCCTAGTGGAGTCGCCAATTCTGTTGTGGGATAAACTCCCCTAGGGTCTTGGGTGAATACCCTAGTAGACTGAAGGTTATCTATGCAAATAAACTCACATTCCATGCAATCATAATGCTACTCTAAGCAAACTCTACGATAGGGGGCGTAACTAAGGTCCTACGTTTGAGAAGAGCCTCCCAGGGTCCAAACCCTTCTTGGAGTTCCTTTGCTCCTTTGACCTGCAAAACAAACAATTCAAGAAAGTGTAGTGGTATATGGACTAAACGTCATAAAGAAACCATCTTCATATTATAAGGAAAGGTCGTTAGTTATGCAATTAAATAACCGATCACATATGAATCATAACATGAATATCAAAACATGAAGAAGATTTATATCAGGAACAAAGACATGTGTTTCTTTTATTATAGACAAAGAAAGTACAGAAAATGAACAATTTCACCTGAGTCCTCCTTTCGCAGGCTCCAAGCGGAACCGTCTCCCAGATTCGTCCAGTCTCAACCCTTTAACAAACTCCTTCCATGACTTACTCCATGATCTCTCAAGTAGTATGAAATCATCAACACACACAAGGAAACAAGAGTTTCCTATAGAATGGGGGAAGTGCAGAAGGCACAAGGATCTTCAGACCCGGTCAGGGAAATCTCAGTATAGTAATCTTTCTCTCTCTTCTCTCCTCCCTTTGGCCTTCCCATAGAAGCCTTTTTATAGGTCTCCCAAAGTAGTTTTTTAGTTGGGAATTCGTTGGGAACAGTTGGGCCACAGGCACTAACAGGTGATCAACAGGTAAAATTCATTATCTCTACCCGAAATTAAGGAGATTTATTTTTTTAAGTGTTTTTATACATATACGTGGGTTGGGTATACACAGACCCGCGTATACACGTGTTTAGCTCAGGGCAATGTCACGTATAGGGAAAAAACACTGCTTTTTTAGATTTGGGACCAGGTCTGGAAGGAGGGGTTGCCCTAGGCCATGAGTGTAGCTTCACAAACCTCAAGAGTGAGATTTGGAGCTATAACAATTCCTCCACCCTCTTATCTATGAGGGGAATATGAAGGTTATGCCTCCACCCTTTAATCAACCAATAAAATTTAGAGGCTATCCCTCCACCCTCAAATCATCAAGGGAATCTAGAGCACACTGCAAAACCAATAAAACAAGAAGGCGGGTGCTAAAGAATTCTACTACCTAGAATCCAAGGAGCATGCCCCCACCCAAGTTATCAAAGGAAACTAGAGAAACCTATCTCCACCTTTTAGGCTTACAAGGACTCCAAAGACTATTTTCCTCACTTGAGATTTATTCTTTCACCTCCCATTGCTTAATTGGGTAATGGTTCTTCTTCCATATGTTTTGGTAGCATCTCTAAGTTTTTCTTGTCTTGTTCTTGCTAAATGATGATCTCCTCTTGCATTCTTTGTGTCTCTCCTTTTTTTAATAGTCTTCGGTCCTTCCCCTTTTGTGTGAGAATCCTCATGGTGCATATTCCCTCTATGTTTTGTTGAGTGTGGTCTCTTCCTCTTCCCCAATGATGCTTGTCTTTTCCTCAGGCCATTGCAACTGTCTTATGTTGTGTAGGATAACAACATTGTCACACCTTCCTTCTCTTCCATGGTGGTTCTATCCTACGTGGTGATGGGGGAAGTTGTGTGTCAACACATCCTCCCACCCCACTTTTGTTTTGTTGACTTCTTTGTCCCTAACTACTCATGCAACCAATCTCTCATTCAATTTCATCCTTTCTACCTTGCAGATTTATCCAAGGTAAACATGGTTTTGTCGTCCTACTTTATGGCTCCATTTAACTTGTAAAACCAATCTATTTGTGGTAGATTTTCCAGCCTTTAATATTTTTCATAAAACAAATCAATCCTCTTTTAGATCCCAAGCAACCTCTTTCCTCAAAACTCTGGAAACAATGTCCCCATTCTTGAGTCTTTGTAATTATAGTCAAAATACATGAATTATTTATAATGAGGGGGAATTAGCCCATGGTTGTCATAGGTATAAGGATGCCCAACCTTGGATAGACCATTAGGGAATAAAGGAGGATATTATCTGACATAATTTAGATAATATTAAAATATTACTACCTCCAAATTTAAGGAGAAATTGTGGGGAAATAAAGAGCCACATTGAAAAAGGAAACTATAATATTATAAGGAGGTGATCAACCCCAATCTTGAAAACTAAAATTATTTCTCTATCTTGACTAATGTTAACAAGAAAATTAACATTGTCAACAGTAAAATTAATTCTCATGAACTTTATAATGAAATTGGGCATTGGTCAATTCCCAAAACACCATGGGATGAAAGAATTTGTTACTTGTGCAATCCTAGGAGGCTTGAGCATGAAACACACTTTCTCTTAGATTTTCCATCTTATACTAACATTCAATCTAATTTTCCAAATATTTGTCACACTACCAACCTTTTTTGACTTTTTAACATAATAAAACTATGATGATTTGGGAGCACTTTTCTCACTATTTTTCAAGCATAGAAATAAAAGGTTAAAAAATTATATTCAATCTCTTACCTTTTCAAGGTTGAATAAACATATATAAATCTTCATAAGTGCTAATTATTATCCTTATATAAATATATATCTATATATATATATATATATATATATATATATATATATATATATATATATATATATATATATATAAGTATGGTTCCCTCTTCTTTTTATTTACATATGAACTTTAAACCAATAAAAGAAAATTAGAATAATAAACAATCAAAATGATTTAAAAAAAAAAAAAAAAAAAAAAAAAAAAAAAAAAAAAAAAAAAAAAAAAAAAAAAAAAAAAAAAAAAAAAAAAACCTCTTTTACTAAATTATAATTATTACTTGAAATTTTTCTAAAAATATCTATATTATGAATCCACGTCATCAAAAATGTGTGAATTCAATAAATCCTAACAATATACATATTTATCACTGGAATTTTTGAAAAAGTAAATCTCATTAAGTAACATTTATTTAAACAACTTGATAATTATCAACCTAATGTAATCTATCTGTCGACAAAATTCAATTGATGACAATCTATCCATTCACAAATTTGTTGAACTGCAAATTATTTGTCCATTTTATAATTGACTTTGAAATTTTATGGAGTATTGTGTGTTCTCGTTGAGCATTCTATAATTCTTTTTGGAGCTGTCTTTAGTGCGACTTTTTGGAAGCTTTTACCGTGTGGTTTTTGGGTCAAATTTCTCTAAAATCCGGCAGGAATTTATTCAAATCACAAATTGGATGGGTGATCCTGTGCAATCCAAGTGCCATAGGGGTTTTCCAGGGTCCTGAATCCATATATACAGTAAAAGAACTAGTTTAAATAACACAAATCAAGATTTCACCTCAAAATTTTCCACTGGATTCCGACAATGGAAAGTCCAAAAAGTCGCACTAAAGACAACTCCATTCTTTTTCAACTCTACACAATCCAAGTGTTTAGACTTTTCAATGTGCTAAATTTATATATAAAGTTAAACATCCAATTTAAATAACAATGGATTTTTAAACAAGAAAAAATAAGAATTGATGAATTTGTTTTGGCCATACCACGCTCTTTCTTTCCACAATTTGACCTATAGATTGAGAGTGAGTCACCTATAACTCTTGGGAAGCCTTGATTCATTTGTAAGGGTTACTTGTGTGTACTGGTGTTATTGTTCATACATTAATGACATCATTATTAATTCACAATTCCAACATTATTCCTCTGTGCATGACGGTGCACACAACAATACTTTCTGCTGAAGCCCCCACATATCAATATATATCTGTCATTGGCACACATTGTCTTGAATTTCTAGGATATATACAACTAACCATATCAATTCCATGTTCACATCAAAAATCTTGGTGACATTGAGTTTATACCATAATGTCATCCATCAATGGTTTTCAAAAACCTCCTTCTCAACATTGAAAAGCTCAAATGCATGACACACCTCCATCAAAATCCAATGCAATTTTTAGCCTTTTTCTAGAGCACCCCATTATTCATTGGGTCCCTCTACTATTGTTGACAACATATGTTTAAGTTTCTGAATAATATTCTACAAAAACAGGGTTGATCATTGCATTCGTATGATCATATTGTTTTTCGTTCTAGGCAACACCCATCTGCTTTATGGACAACCAAACCATGTCATGACAGGTTTCTTCATGGTCTTTTCTCTCTTCTTCTAAATTGTTTCTACAACTTTTTAATGGCTTATTGTCTCTCTATGCTTCTACATTGTGCATATTGTTACAGAAAATGTGTCGCCTTATGCTTTTGTTGGTCACCTATACATATTTCCAATTACCTTGCTACATGAAAACTTCCATACCATATTTCTCCAAGTGAGAAGTAAAACATTATTCAACAATGTGCTTGATATTTTTGGTTGGATGGATACATCTTTCGCACTAGTCCAAGTCATCAAATAAGAATGATCTAAAATCACTTATGAATGATCTCAGTAAATTAATGTAGATATTACAGACTCATGTGCTAGTGTGTGTGTCTATATTATCTTAGGTAACAGATTGATAAGATTGCAAAATAAATAGACACTGGAAAACAATCAGAGAAACACAACAAGAAAATGCAAAACACAAAAATTTAATAAGGAGTTCACCCAATCCTCCTGGGCTACATCTCCTGGTCCAACTTTCAGTGGTGGCCTTTTTTATTGTGTCTTTGAGTAGACTTTTTACAATGAGGAGCTCAATTTGAGTCTCCTGTAGTAGATGATGCTTAGTAGGGTGGTACTTGGATTCCCCAGGCCACTGGAGTACACAGACTCCCCCTTACCAAGTCTCAACCTTAACTGGTCTTAATGGGATGAGTCTAATTTGGTACTCAGTTCCCGACAGATATCCTCACATGGATTGCTTGAACCTCTCAAGCCTTCTCGGTGCAGGACATCTTGAATTCTATATTCTCTACTTCTTACTTCACTCTCTATTCTGTCTCCTTTGCCTCCTCTATTTGTTCGTGCTTAAATCCAATCCGTCCCTTCACTGCTCGCTTCTTCTTCCAGCCCTTCGGATCACTTGCCTCTGTCTACTTGGAATTCCCTGCTTCTATGTCATTGCCACTATGTAACATTTCACAGAGAGGTGGCCACTTGTCTGTTATCGAGAAATCTAGTGTCCATTCAGAGCTACTAGTCCCACTAAGATAGGTAGTTATCTTAGAAACAAACAAACTAAAGTTACTTGTGTTTTCCTTTATGAGAAGTAGATGAGAGAGAAGCAGAGAGTACCAACCTCAGTCTTCTGCTTGGCTCCTTTCTTGTTTCCTCTCCCCTCTGATAGATATTTTCCACTTCTCCCTTTCTTTCCACGCTTCAAGAGCACCTGTAAAGTCAAAGCAACATAATACTATCAAAGCACAGAGATCTACAATCATAAACAATATAGGACCAGATATATATTGACCACACAAATGCATATCTCAACTCAAACATACAAGAATGTGGAGGAAAACTCAAATAGATTTATTGATAGAAAGAGTAGAAGAGAGGATTACAACCCATTGATCTGACCCAGTGTCATCCTCCCAGCATGAAAGCCCTTCTTCACCTCATGAAAAGCTTAGATAACCCAACACTATGATATTCCACAAAGAAACCAACAACACTTCCTTACAAAAATACAAGATTCCAACCTCCAGATCTCTAGGATGAGGGATCCATATATAGATGTTTGTAGGTGGGTGAGTCAACTTCTAGGATTTTGATTAGTGTCCTCTCTTTGATAGTTCTTGGTTCCACTTGGAGATTCATGATCTCTTACTCATCCCTGGGCGAATGCAGAGAGGCAAGTGTCACAGGAGAAGTTTCTGGAAGATTCCAAGATCATCCACCTTGCAAACTGTCTCTACACTTGTCTACTCTCACCCATCGCACCCTATAGAAGGGATTTTCAGTATGCATCACACTTTTTGCATGTGTGTTATATGGGAATAGTGTCCACTCAGATGCTACTATTCCCACTAAGATGGGTGGCTATCTTAGAAACAAACAATCAAAGTCTACTATTGATTCCTTATATGAAAATAGATGAGAGGAGAACCAAGAGGGCCAATCTAAGTCTTGCGCTTGATTTCCTCTCCTTCTTGATAGAGTTTTTCCACTTCTTCTTTGTCTGCTCAGCTTCAAAAAGACCTGTGGAATCACAACAACATACTACTATGCAAGAAACAAGGATCTAAATTCATAAATAATGCAGGATCAGATGTGCATTAACCATATACAAGCATATATAAACAAGTACACAAGAATATGGAAGGAAACAAGAATAGCTTTATTCAGATGAAAAGTAGCAAGAAGATTACAACCATGTGCTTCTGACCCAGCATCATCCTCCAGCTAAGAAGCCCTTCTTCACCTCAAGCAAAGCTAGATCACCCAACACTATGAATGTACACCAGAATACCAATAGCACTTCTCTATAAGATACAAAATTCCAGCCTATGGATCTCTGTGATGAGGGATCCATATATATATGATTACAGAGAGTTGATTCATCTTTTGGGATCTTGATTAGTGTCCTCTCTCTAATAGTTCCTGCTTCCACTTGGAGAATGACGATCTCCTACTCATCCTTGATTGAAAATGGAGTGGCAAATGTCAGAGGGGAAGCTTCTGGAAGATTCCATGATCTTCCACCTCGCATTTTTGTCCCTGCCATTTGTCCATTCCCGACCATCGCACCCTACAGAGGAGAAAATGAGTACGCATCACACCCTGTACATTGGGAAGGTGATATGCATTGCACCCTCTGCATTGAGCTTTCAGTATGGTCCAGTTTTGACCATTTATGAGTAGTTTTCAGTGGAGAACTTCTGGGAGATGATGTAATAAGTTGACCCTTGTTCCTTTAGGCAGTGAAGCAAACACTTTAGGACTTAGGAGCCCTCAGTTTATGGACATTTGTTGATTGGGTTTGAAGTGCCCAAAAATGTCTATAACAGTTTCCCCCTAAAGCATGAGGTCGTTAATCTTTTTTGATGTCGGGTGAAATGCTTTACTATGAGGATCTGAAGTTTTTCCGAGCTGGGAGGCGATCTGTAATAAGATACAATACAATACATTATTTTGACAACATTTTTTCATGATCTAGCTGAGGCGAGCATTCCCATGCTC
Source organism: Pinus taeda (assembly GCA_000404065.3). Taxonomy (NCBI): domain Eukaryota; kingdom Viridiplantae; phylum Streptophyta; class Pinopsida; order Pinales; family Pinaceae; genus Pinus; species Pinus taeda. Next base: position 69,432 of record APFE030050072.1, on the reverse strand, counting down.
AGCTTTATAAATTCATTTTTCATGTGCATAGGACAGACGATCGTCTGTGTGACAGACCGATGATATGGACACATCATCCTTTGATTTGGATGATCATCTGTTCGGCAATTATGTACACTGGATGTTTTTATATTCCTGAATATATCGTAGCCCGGATGGATGAAACTAGATCCTAGGTCTTCAAAACTCGTTCAATCTTCACTCGAAGTACAAGTCGATACATGCAAAAAGTGTTCTCGAGTCGAACATGGAAAGACATTGCCTAATTACCAACCAATGATCTAAGCTTTTAACAGGCGCGAGAGGAATCACCAATAATGACAATGACCCTCAAGGTACTATAGTACAATTCATGTGATGTGAAAAGGGACTTGGCGTCGAACACCACGTAAAATCTCTCGGTCGAAGGCCATTGATGCAAACCTGTCGCCGAAAGTGAGAAACTTGCCATTGAGGCATGCAAGCTTCAAAGTACTGAAAGGATTGTTCCTAAGTCAACTTCTTCGATAATGAGTTGATGTCGACAAGAAGCGACTTGTCGCAGGAGGGTCTTAATGAATCCAACATCAACGACACGGAATGAAGCAAATGACTTTGGAGGTGAAAACAAACTGACGATACAAGGTTCATGGTGGCGGTCATGAAGGAATGAAGCATGAATGTATTGTAGTGGGTGAGACAGGTGAATTTTCTGAATGAATTCTCTTGAACATATCGGTGACATTGACGATGGATTGGTAGCGTTAACCCCAAAGATGGATGGTGTGATGGAAAAATGGTGATGACCAATGAACGGAAAAACCCAACTCGGCATGGATGCGGAAGAAAAGTGTCACGTTCAAGAGCGACTTGCCACCAATAAAGTTTCTTCTCGGTTTCTTCCCAATTTTTCCAGTCATTGCTGACTAGTACCTCTTTATTTTTGTCAAGCTTGAGGAGGATAACATATGCTTTTTCTATTAGCCACCCTTCGGGAAAACTTGTCGCTATATTTTAGCGAGTCTAGCGACAGTCAAACTCATTCTCATCCTGTTGGATGTGTTTGTCGCTATTTGGTTTTAACAAGTTTAACGACAAAGATAACTCGGTCTCTTTCAATTTTAGAGTCTGAAAGAAACGGAAAGAAGACTCCGAAGATTCTGAAAAAACGTAAAATAATACGAAAGGGATGAATTTTCGAAGTTTTAATGAGCCAAACAAGACAAGCGCTCGATCGTTTTGTGTAATAATCCCTCAGGTCCAAAAATATTAAAATCTAGAGGAGGGATAGCACTTCTGATGCCTTTTAATGAGCCGGAGAGGCCAATCGCTCAGAAATATTTTCATATTTTACTAGTCAGGTGAAAAGAGCTTAAAGAAGACTCATTTTTGAGGAATGAGTGATGGTTTCGGGTAGTAGCTGATTCCAGGTAAGATTTGGAATTTTCCAATCACGGCAGTGTTACAAGGATGGCTAGCAGAATCACTCGTCGCAGATGTTCCTCGAAGGGGTAAACAATCATATGGGGGTGAATGATTGGCTAAAAATAGAGTGGAGGTGATGGCGAGAAGACGAACAAGGCTCAAAATCTGGTGATAAGGCATTCACAATGGTTATTTACCGATTCATTTTTTAATGAGCTTAAACACTGGGGGAAACACTTTCTCATGACTTATGTTTATTTTTTAACGAGCTTGACCATTCTGCCTTCGTGCGGAAAACACATTATTCTAAAGAGTGAGGAGACAATGGCTCCCATGCAATAAGTATAGTCGCGTCCAAGGAGTAGATTATAATGTAAAGGTCCTTGAACTACCATAACGTTCATGTGAACAGTTCTCCTTCTCAAAGTAATGGGCACATTTGGAAGGATCCCTAAAGGTCGACTGGTTCCCTTGTCAAAGCCTGTTAGATTTCTCATTTCAGGAAAAAGCGATGGTGAACCAAGCGCTTTCCAAGTAGTTGAGGAAAGGATACTCACATAAACCCCTTCATCAATGATGGTACCAACCATTACCATTCTGTAAACTTGTACAATGATTCTGAATGGTACACTGGCTGGTAAATGGGGTTTGCCTAGTAGATTCCAATCGAAGGAAACAACTAGGTTTCTTGGTGGTGGGGCCGAATAGACAGCCGGATATGACTATGATGAACTTCCTTCCTGTGGTAAAGGAATGGGAGGACTGCCCCCAAGCTCATCGGAGTCGGTGTTTATGAAAAGAATTTGAACGGTGTCGTTCTTTTTCTCTTCAGTGACAGTATCATTCGAAGATGAACACTCTAAGGGCAAGACTGGGTCAACTGCCGTATCGACCCTTTGAATTTCGTCTCGTATGGATTCACAGGGTTCATTTTCAATGATAGGTGCTTCAGATGACCACAAGTACGGGCCAGCTGGATTTTCAATCGGTGAAGGGCTCGACAAGAGTTTTTGATATCCAGGAGGAAGTCGTATTGGTGAAACTGGATGATTATCCAAAACTCTTTTAGCCTCTTCAAGGAAGGGACAACGATGGATGACGTGATCTTCTTCACACAACTTACAAGGAAGTTTAGGATTCCTTCTTTGTCCATGTGCTTCAGTTTCACTGGTTGATGGTGAGCATTCAACGTGATCGCCAGAGGTTGATCCTACCGGATTGTGCAAATGAGGAGACCAGTCCCCTAAGATCTGAGGGATGCAGGGACAATCTCAGTGATAGTGGTCTCCATTGCAAATGATACAAGGAGATTTAGGTTTTGACTGTGCGGTGTGTGAATTTTTGCTAGACGATACTTGGTTGCTCCCTTTCGATTTTGGTTCCTTTTTCTTCTTTTCCTTTTTCTCTTTTTGCTTCTTCTTATTCTTAGTTACTTGACTTTTAGATTTATCGTCTTTATTAAGAGAAGAAGAAGGAGGAGAGGGAGAATCATACGAAGTAGAAGGTTGGGAGGCAACTCTAGTGTCGTCTAGTTGCTAATTAGACTGTTCAGGAATTGTGGGATTCTGAATGACAGAGGTAGAGAAGAGGCAGACCGGCAAACCAATTATCAATCATGGAAGTGACAAAGTGGCCATATGGGGTGGACCAACATCTCCCTAAGAGGAGAAGGGACTAGGATTTCCTTCACGAGGAAATCCTTGGTTGGTAGACTCCATTTTCTCAACTTGAAGATCAACAGGGGAATTTGTGAAATTATTCCGATTAAAATAAATTTTTAGATGCTTGGACACAACTTGTTTTTTCAATTTTAAAGAGTCGAGAAAGAGAAAAAGATGACTCTAGTCACCTTCGATTTTTATTGAGCTTGAAGTGACAAGCACTCAGAGGACCTTTTCCTTTAAGGAGTCTGAAAAGGAGCAAAATGGACTTCTTTGGAGATCTAGGCAGAGAGGATTACCAAACCAATCGTAAAACTACAGAATACTTTTTACGGTATGGTAGTCAATCTTCCCGAATGTTGTATTCAGTGCATTACGATCGATAGGGCGGCAGACATGGCTTCCTAAGGATAAAGGATGCAGCTTGTTGTGGTCTCCCAATATATACGCGACGGTATGTGGGAGCACAAGTCTGTACTGGCACTTGCCATCTCAGAGTGGAGGAATCACCCAACCAACACTGAAAGCAAAAGTTACCAGGTTTTACGACACTGGAATACGTCTCTAGCCTAGTCCTCTAGATGTCGTGCGTTAAGTTCCAAAGCGTTGTTAGATTCATTGGATTTATTTTAAGTTGATATTTCTTAACAATTTTCCTTTCACGTTAACCACGTGATGTATGTATAATTCCTAAATTCAGTATAAGATGATAAACAAACGTTTTATCTTCTTTCAGCAATGAAAATCCTAGTTACTAAAGGGAAGAAAGTCAATCATCTTTTCTTCACAGAGCACAGAGCACACACTAAAATGCATAGTCCTAAATCAAGCTAAGCATTCAAAATGAAAATGCACATGCATGTATTTTTTTTCAGCTCTCTTAATGTGTGAATGACGTTAAGAAAGCTATGTGCAAAACTGAATTACGTTTAAAGCGATTGTACTCAACAAAATTCTTTTTCAAAACGAAGTGAAAGCAAGAGAGACACTTTGTGATTTTTAAATGGAAATTGCTTTTCGACACTTTAAAACTAGTAATTCAAATCCTATGCAACAGTAACTGTATAATCGACTATCTAAAACAATGGAATTGCTTTATAAAACTGAAAACGATAGCTACGACACTTTCAGATCTAGAGACAACAGTTCGACTATGCTACTTTTTGCAAAAGAGAACTAAAACGATGCACAATACATAAAAAAACATTTATAGTTCTTTGCACTAAGGAGGCGGAATAATGCAAGAGAAGGGGGTTTTCACAGAAGTACACTGACTACAGATAGCAAAACTCTTGAATAAGATTGAAAACAGTGAGAAAAATCCATAGTTGGAGGGTAAAGTCAATCCTCCCTAACCATTGCACCTATTACATAGTGAATTCAGTATGCAGCGCACCTGCTCCATTCGAGAAGTGTGATGCATACAGGCTGCCTTGAAGGCACGGTGCGATGGTAGCAGTGCGAGACTTTGAATGAGATTTCACTCACAATTTGCAATCTAGTTCAGGTGTTTAGGCTGAATAAGTAAGGATCAATGTTTGTAAAACACAAGGGTGATCTAAGAGGTTACTAGAGCCACCACTTAGGGCAATTAGGTTGCTTGCAGATCTATTGTTTAATTCATAAAAAAAACACAGAGGTTGACTGAAGCAGCATTGATATACTTTGCATTTGTATGTCAAATGAAGTTCGAAGTCTAGCTGGCTTGACTTTAGGCTCCATCTATATGTTTATGAAAGAAACAAGGATAGATAAGCTAACAAGTAATCTAGTCGCTCCCCAACGGAGTCACCATTTTTGTTATATGGGAATAGTGTCCACTTGGAGGTTTCTATTCCTACTAAGATGGGTGGCTATCTTAGAAACAAACAATCAAAGTCTACTATTGATTCCTTTTCTAAAAATAGATGAGAGGAGAACCAAGAGGGCCAACCTGAGTCTTGCGCTCGATTTCCTCTCCTTCTTGATAGAGTTTTGCCGCTTCTTCTTTGTCTGCTCAGCTGCAAAAGGAACTGTGGAATCACAAAAACATACTACTATGCAAGAAACAAGGATCTAAATTCATAAATAATGCAGGATCAGATGTGCAT
>APFE030050072.1:50401-64054 GCA_000404065.3 Pinus taeda | reverse complement strand
GTCGAAAATAGAGAGGCAAGTGTTAGAGGGGAAGCTTCTGGAAGATTCCATGATCTTCCACCTCGCATTTTTGTCTCTACCATTTGTCCATTCCTGACCATCGCACCCTACAGAGGAGAAAATCAGTATGAATTGCACCTTGTACACAGGGAAGGTGATATGCATCGCACCCTCTGCATTGAGCTTTCAGTATGGTCCAGTTTTGACCATTTATGAGTAGTTTTCAGTGGAGAACTTATGGGAGATGATGTAATAAGTTGACCTTGTTCCTTTAGGCAATGAAGAAACAATTTTAGGGACTTAGGAGCCCTCAGTTTATGGACATTTGTGATTGGGGTTGAAGTGCCCAAAAATTTCTATAACAATGTGGCAGGTGAGATGCATGGAACCCTTAGCACTGAGCAATCTGTATGGTCCAGTTTTGACCAGTTCTGAGCATTTTTTCATGGAGTACTTCTGGGAGATGATGTAATCAGTTGACCTTGTTTCTTTAGGTTGTGAAAAAACAATTTTAGGGACTCATAAGCCCTTGGTTTATGGACATATGTGATTGTGGTTGCAGTGCCCAAATATGTCTATAACAGCTGCCCCCTAAAGCATGAGGTCGTAAATCTTTTTGATGTCAGGTGAAATGCTTTATCATGAGGATCTGAGGTTTTTCAAATTGGAAGGCGACCTGTAATAAGATACAATACAATACATTATCTCCATAATATTTTCATGATCTAGCTGAGGCGGGCATTCCCATGTTCAGCTTTATAAATTCATTCTCATGTACAGAGGACAGAGAACCGTCTGTGTGGCAGACTGATGATTCTGGTAGAGCCATCATCCTTTGGCTTGGATGATTATCTGTGCAGCAATGATGTACATTTGATGTCTTTATTTTCTTGAATATATCGCAGCTCGGATGGATGAAACTAGATCCGGGGTCTTCAAACTTGTTCAATCTTTGCTCGAAGTACAAGTTGATCCATGTGAAAAGATGTTCTGGAGTCGAACATGGAAATACATCATCTTATTACCAGCCAATGATGTAAGCTGTTAATAGGTGCGAGAGGAATCACTGATAATGATGATGACCCTCAAGGTATGACAGTACAATTCATGTGGTGTGAAAATGGGACTTGGCATCGAACACCATGGAAAATCTTTCGGTCGAAGGCTATTGATGTAAACCTGTCGCCAGAAGTGAGAAACTTGTCATTGAGGCATGTAAGCTTCAAAGTACTAAACGGGTTGTTCCTAGGTTGACTTCTTGGATAATGAGTTGATTTCAACAAGAAGTGACCCATCGTAGGAGGGCATTAATGAATCCCACATCTACGACATGAAACAGAGCAAATGATTTTGTGGAGGTGAAAACGATCTGATGATATAGGGTTCAGGGTGGCAGTCATGAAAGAATGAGGGGTGAAGGTTTTGCAGCGGATGAGGCACAAGCTGGGTTGGTGAATTCTCTGAGCAACTTCTCTTGAACATATCAGTGACACTGAAGTGGATTGGTAATGTTAACCCCAAAAATGGATGGTACGGTGGACCAATGGTAATATGACCGGTGAACAGAATGACCCAACCCGACTCAATCATGGTGATGGAGTGAAAGTGTCATGTTCAATAGCGACTTGCTACCAATAAAGTTTCTTCAAGTTTTCTTCCCAATTTTTCCCCAGTGGAGTCGCCACTTTGTTATCAGGAAATCTAGTGTCCATTCAGAGTTGCTAGTCCCACTAAGACGGGTAGCTATCTACGAAACAAACAAACTAAAGTTACTTGCATTTTCCTTTATGAGAAGTAGATGAGAGAGAAGCAGAGAGTACCAACCTCATTCTTTCGCTTGGCTCCTTGCTTGTTTCCTCTCCCCTCTGACAGATCTTTGCCGCTCCTCCCTTGCTTGCCCCACTTCAAAGAGCACCTGTAAATTCAAAGCAGCATAATACTATCAAAGCACAGAGATCTACAATCATAAACAATATAGGAACAGATATATATTGACCACACAAATGCATATATCAACTTAAACATACAAGAATGTGGAGGAAAACTCAAATAGATTTATTGATAGAAAGAGTAGAATAGAGGATTACAACCCATTGATCATACCCAGCATGAAAGCCCTTCTTCACCTCATGAAAGGCTTAGATCACCCAACACTATGATATTCCACAAAGAAACCAACAACACTTCCTTACAAAAATACAAGACTCCAGCCTCTGGATCTCTAGGATGAGTGATCCATATATAGATGTTTGCAGGTGGGTGAGTCAGCTTCTGGGATTTTAATTAGTGTCCTCTCTCTGATAGTTCTTGGTTCCATTTGGAGATTCATGACCTCTTACTCATCCCTGGGTGAATTCAGAGAGGCAAGTGTTACAGGAGAAGTTTCTGGAAGATTCCATGATCATCCACCTTGCAAACTATCTCTGCCACTTGTCTACTCTCGCCCATCGCACCCTACAAAAGGGATTTTCAGTATGCATTGCACTTTTTTCATGTGGCAGGTGAGATGCATCGCACCCTTAGCACTGAGCAGTTTGTATGGTCTAGTTTTGACCAATTTTGAGTAGTTTTTCATGGTGAACTTCTGGGAGATGATGTAATCAGCTGACCTTGTTCCTTTAGGGTGTGAAACAACACTTTTAGGGACTCAGAAGCCCTTGGTTTATGGACATATGTGATTGGGGTTGCAGTGCCCAAATATGTCTATAACATTGTCCCTTCACGAACTGAGCGCCAGTTCTTCCTCGAATGGTTTGTTACTTCATTTATTCTATGAAATGATTCATCTGCCAGCTTAGTGGTCAAATCAGACTTCAAACCTTTATATGCCTCAGCTTATTCTTCTGCTAAATCTAGTCTCCCATCGAGTGCAATCTCCACCTTTTGATATGGGCCCTCCAGATCCTATGGTCATTTCTTTTATCGCACGGGTAACTTGCTCGACCGTTAGCCCGTGATGAGAGTGGTTTTCTCTCTCATCTGCTGGACATGTGTCATTCAATGTATGGAATCGCTCGGTCCTCTGACAAACCCACCTACCGCCTAAAATGCCTCTGATATTCCAACAGTTTTGGAGCGTGGCGCCCGCCTGTCATTTTAGAGCTTTTCCCACGATTTCCTAGTTTCCCTTGTGATTGCGCGCTAGGGGCATTTCCTTTTCGAGGGGCTTTGCACTAATTGCGCATCAGAAATAGCCTCCATTTCTAGGTTTGAGCCTTCCAACTGCCATTTTTGTGCCATGCACAGTGCCCATGGGCCATCAGTTAGCGTGCTTTGATCAAAGGTCCTCGTTGCTCTGTGATGGTTACAAATTACCATTATTCAGAGGTTATTTCATGATAGCTCATTGTTTACAAGATTTTGAAGTCTGTCATAATTTGAAACGGTCATAGAACTCTGTAATTTTCAAGAATCCAATTTGGATCACGACCTTCCCACTGAGAAATCTTTTGGACCACCAAAAGTTGGTTTTCAAGAATCAACTAAATGAGGATACAAATTTCTCACCTATCTAATCTCTATCCATTTTTCACTACTTAGCTTCGAATCCCTAAGTCCAATTCTGAGGTACTCAACATCTCCCCTGCATGTTGTTCTCACCTTCCTATCAAAAACTGTGTCTTCCTGCAATTCATTAAGATATTCAGGTAGCAGGTCATCGATAGAAGGCAATTGACTCTAGTATTTAGGATCCTCAATTAGTGAAGGTTCAAATAATCTCAAGCTATCTGCATTTACGACTGAGAAGATGTGCATGTAAGTTCGTAGATCAAGGTGAAAATCATTCTCACCAATATTCTCAAATATCTTGAAAGGTCCATACTTGATAGGCTTTAGCTTTTTACCTTCCCCTTGCATCCTCTCCTTGTTGATATACAGCCAGAATTGATCACCAACTTGGAAACTATGCTCCATCCGATGCTTGTCATGCCTTGCCTTGTATTTGGCTTCGCTCTTTTCCAGCTATTCCTATACTGCCTCGTGGATCTCTTAGATTTGTTCAATGAACCTAGTTACGCTATCCACATCGCTGTGTCCCTCAACTGTTGTGTCCTTACCAGAGACAAAATCTAAGGGGGACCTTGGTGTGAAACTGAAATAGGTCTCAAAAGGAGATCTCTGTGTAGAAGAATGTTTGGCTCGGTTGTAAGCATGTTGCACATAATATAAATGTTCATTCCAAAGCTTAGGATGCTTACTACAATATCCCCTAAGTAACTCGATCATTGTCCTATTGACAACTTATGTTTGGCCATCAGTTTGTGGATGGAAAGTTGTGCTTTTCTTCAGTTTGGTGTCCATTAGTTCCCAAGACTTGACCAAAACTTTCCCACAAATCGGGTGTCTTGATCAGATATAATGGAAGTGGGTAATCGAAAATGAACCAATACATGTTGAAAGAATAGTTTTGTAGTTTGTTCCGCTGTAATCTGTTTATTACAAGGTATCAAAACACACATTTTGTTGAACCTATCCACAACAACATACAGATAATCATGACCTTTCCAAGATTTAGGTAGTCCTCCAACAAAGTCCATGGAAACACTCTCCCAAGGATAAGAAGGGACTGGTAATGGAGTGTACAAGCCTAGTTTTCTATTGTTGGGCTTTCTTTTAGCACACATAGTACACCCTCTTACATATCTAGAAACTATCTCATTCATTTTTGGCCAATAACAAAATATTTGCAACTGTGCAACTGTTTTACTTACCCCAAAGTGACCTGATATGAGAGAATTGTGTGCTTCTTGAATTATCTTTACTCTTTCAGTTTGTGGAATGCATAGCTTCCCACAATGATATAGGAGTCGGTCCTTAACATGATAATCCAATTCTGTTAGTCATTTGCCTTGACTTAGAGTTGCATATACATCTTTAAAGTCTATATCTTGAGCATATTGTTCAATGTAGCTCTCATGTAACATAGAATTATGCTTAAGTATAGAGGATGCATTTATAATGGGTCTAGATAACATCTCTGCAACTTTATTATGTATGCCCTTTTTATATCTGATGACTAAATGAAACTATTGTAGAAACCGATTCATATATAGTGTCTTGATTGCTACAACTTAGTTTGGGAGTGTAGATATTGAAGTGGTTGATGATAAGTATGTATAACTATTTCTTTACCCATTAAGTAATGTTTCCACTTTTTCACACTATGTACTAGTGCATACAATTCCTTATCATATGTGGGATAGTTAACTACTGCAGAATTAAATGTCTCAGAATGATAACATATGGATTTACCATGTTGTGTCAACACTGCTCCCATGGCATAGTCACTGGCATCCATTTGGATCTCAAAGGGTCTTTGAAGATCCGGTAGTGCTAGTATTGGTGTTGTACTAATCTTTTCTTTCAATTTGTCGAAGGCTTTCTGCTATTTGCCTCCCGATTGAAACACCTTGTTTAATCATGTTAAAGCATGTAAGGGAGCTGCAATTAAGGAAAAGTTAGAAATGATATTTCTCCAATATTGTGCTGCTCCTAAGAAGCTCCTAACTTCTGTAGCAGATTTGGGTTTAGGCCAGTTTACAATGATTGCCACCTTAGAGGGATCTATCTTCAATTCACCACCCCCTACTATATGTCCCAAATAGTTCAAAGATGTTTTGCCAAATTCACATTTTGAGAGTTTAACATAAAGTTTTTCTCTTTTCAAAACATCTAGTGTCTGTTTAACATGCTTTAAATGTTCTTCCCATGTTTTACTAAATATCAGAATGTCATCCAGATATACAATAACAAAATAATCAAGAAACGGTCTGAGTACATCATTCATTATTCTCATGAAAGTAGCAGAAGCATTAGTTAAGCCAAAAGGCATAACTAGCCACTCATAAAATCCCTGTTTTGTTTTGAAAGCAGTCTTCCATGCATCTTGTTTTGCAACTCTGACCTGATGATATCCACTATGCAAGTCTAACTTGGAAAAATAAACAACTTCTTTCAATTGATCCAATAGATCATCTATGCGAGGAAGGGGATAACAATTTTTTATTTTTATCTTATTCAGTGCTCGATAATCAATGCACATTCTCCATGAGCCATCTTTCTTTCTCACCAAAATGATTGGAGACCCACATGGTGATGTGCTAGGTCTGATGAACCCTTTCTCGAGCAAATCCTACACCTGTTCTTGATTTCTGCATTCTCTAAAGCAGACAACCTTTTATACATGTGGTTGTACTGGTTCTTTCATCTCCTGAGTCCGACCCCAAATCTTTCAGAATAGTTGCAGCATTCTTCTTCTTCTTGCCCTCAAAGTTCTTAGGTCTCAGCTCTGGATGCAGAATCCAATAGTTCTCATCATCATGCCCATCTTTCTTACAGTGAATGTATGAAGACTTTCCTTTCTGTGCAGTGTTGGCCTTCCTTGCTTTCCATTTCTATTTTCTTTTCTCCTTATTCTTGCTTGCAGTGGGTTGGGATAATCCCCCAACCTTTGGGTTTCCATTCTTTCCTCTAGCTTCTAGATGCATAGCTTGAACAGATACCTCATCCATACTAGTGGGATTAAACATGAGGATAATGTGCCTCATGTAGTTGTGTAAACCACCAATGTACTTCAACAGAGTCTCAGGTGAGTCTAATGAGATTCCTAGAATCAATGCTCTCTTCCTAAATTCTTGGGTGTAACCTTGTACACTTTTCCCTTTCAGTTGTCGAAGAGTTTTCCAGCTCATCATGGCTTGCTGCATGTAGGCCAGTGGATAGAACTGCTTTTTGATTGCAGAAACAAATTCACTCCAGACAGAAATAGTCTTACCATGTCTCTTCATGTCATCTTGGGTCCTGCCTTCCCACCAAACCAAGGCAGTGCCTCCAAGGCGTAGGCTGGGCAGCTGAATCTTGCTCTTGTCTGAATCAATACTCTGCACTCTGTAATAAACATCAATTTGTCTAATCCAATTTTCCAACTTTTCTGCATTCAACTCTCCATCATATATTGGTAAATCAAATTTAACATCTAGATTAATCAAAGATTTCTTCTTTTTATGTTTAGGGCTATTAGGATGTGTGAGAAAGCTTTCTTCTTTCCCTTTTCCTTTTGAGTGGTCATGGAGGAGAGACTCTTCTTCTCCTTTATCTCGTTTGGAGCTTGATGCATCTTCAACTTTATGTTTTCTAAATTCCTTATACATTTCCTCTACCATGGACCTTATGGCCAGGAAACTATCTATAAATTGAGGGTCTGGCCCCACAGAACCTTCCTCCGACATTGTCTTCTGAGGATAAACTCTTCCAATTTCAGGATTAGTTTCGACCAACTCTCCTTCTCCTAATTTGAGCTTTGATCTAGTTAGCATTCAATAGCTAAATCCAGCACAATCTTGTCTAACCTTAATAACCTATAGCTTTGATACCACTTGATATGAAATCACTTATAAATGATCTCAATAAATTAAAGTAGGTATTATAGACTCATGTGTTGGTGTGTGTGTCTATATTATCTTAGGCAATAGATCAATAAGATTGCAAAATAAACGGACACTGGAAAACAGTCAGAGAAACATCGCAAGAAAATGCAAAACACAACAATTTAATAAGGAGTTCACCCAATCCTCTTGGGCTACGTTTCCTGGTTCAACGTTCAGTGGTGGCATTTTTTATTGTGTCTTTGAGCGGAGTTTTTACAATGAGGAGCTTAATTTGAGACTCCTGCAGCAGATGATACTTAGTAGGGTGGTACTTGGATTCCCCAAGCCACTAGAGTACACAAACTCCCCCTTACCAAGTCTCGACCTCAACTGGTCTTAATGGGATGAGTCCAATTTGGTACTCAGTTCTCGATAGATATCCTCATAGGTATTTCTTGAACCTCTCAAGCCTTCTCAATTCTGTCTGCTCGATGTTGCCTTAGCTCTGTAGGTCATCTCGACTTCTTTGTTCTCTGCTTCTTGCTTCACTCTCTATTTTGTCTCCTCTGTCTCTTCTGTTTGTTCGTGGCTTAAAGCCAATCCATCCCTTCACTGTTCACTTCCTCTTTCATCCCTTCAGATTGCCTGCCTCTATCTGCTTGGAATTCCCTACTTGTGTGTCATCTCCATTGTATAACATTTCACAGAGAGGTGGCCACTTGTCCCTTCATGAACTGAGCGCCAGCTCCTCCTCGAATGGTTCGTTACTTCGGTCATTTTGTGAAATGATTCATCTGCCACCTCAGCAGTCAAATCAGACTTTAAACCTTTATATGCCTCAGCTTATTCTTCCGTCAAATCTAGTCTCCCATCGGGTGCAATCTCTGTCGTTTAATTTTGGACCTCCATATCCTATGGTCATCGCTTTTATCGCATGAGTGACTTGCTCGACCATCAGCCCGCAATGAGAGCGGTTTTCTCTCTCATCCACCAGACATGCGTCATTCAATGTATGGAATCGCTTGGTCCTTTAACAAACCCACTTACTGCCCAAACTGCCTCCAATATTTTGTCGGTTTTGGAGCGTGGGACTTGCCTGTCATTTTAGCGCTTTTCCCATGGTTTCTTGGTTTCCCTTGTGACCGTGTGCTTGAGGCCTTTCCTTTTTGAGGGGTTTTGTCCTACAAAGTGCGATCGTGCATCAGAAATAGCCTCTCTTTCTAGATTTGAACCTCCAAACTGCCATTTTTGCACCATGCATAGTCCCCATGGGCCAACGGTCAGCGCGCTTTGACTGAAGGTCCTTGTTGCTCCGTGCTGGCTACAAATTACCATTATTCAGAATTTATTTCTTGATAGCTCATTTTTTACTAGATTTTGAAGTCTGTCATAATTTGAAGCATTCGTAGAACTCTGATAATTTTCAAGGATCCAATTTGGATCAAAGAAGGTGTGTGAGAGAAGATAAGATCCATCACATTTTGAAGGCTTTCCATGATGAGCCTTGTGGAAACCACTTTACAGATAGGAGGATAGGCCATAAAGTGCTTCAGCTAAGATATTTTTGGCCAATTATATTGCAATATGCAAGGGAGTATGTATCAAGCTGTGTTAGCTACAAGAGGATGGGCTAACCCATTTGGTCAGATGAAATGTCGTTACAATCTCAGTTGGTGGTGGAATATTTTGAAAGATGGGATTTATATTTTTTGGAACCAATTAATTCCACATCTCAGTAGAAGTTGTGCATTTTGTTTTACATTACATATTATGTCACGAAATGGGTTGAGGCTGAAGCATTTACTAGAGCCACTGAACGCGCTATTTCAAATTTTATATTTTAGGATATCTTTGTTTGATATGGAGCACCTAAAGTGATAGTTATAAATGGAGGAGCACAATTTACTTCCCAGCTAATATACGATCTTGTTAAGAAATGCAAAATTCACCAGCAAGTTACTTCTCCTTACCATCCACAAGCTAATGGGAACGTGGAGAGTACTAATAAAGTGCTTGAATTAATTCCATGAGGGATTCATTAGGGGAAGAATATCATACCACACACATTCATATTGCGGGATATATATTAAGAAAAAAATGACATAACATATTGGACATATAATAGGGGGTAAAGGGGTTTTATACTTTGTGTATAAAAAATGGACCTCAAAGTTTAATGAAAAAATATAGAGGGGTATAAAAAATGTTATTGAAAAAATGGATACCTATAATATCTAGTGAAAGTAGGGGTTTTTTAAACTTGGATGGTGTATGGGGTTCATATTCATAGGGGGTTAAATAAAGTGAGTTTTAGAGATATTTTCCAATATGTAGTCAAATTAAAAGTATTGTTTAGTATGTCAAAAACACATGTGCTATGTCATAGGTTCATTGAGTGAAGCCCCCATGAGAAATTATTACATAGACTATAGGAGGTCACTGTCAACACTGGGCTAAAAGACTTCTAAAGGTGTTATGGGCTTCTAGGACCACCTGGAAAAAGACCACAAGTTTTTCTCCGTATGAACTTGTGTACAGTAAAAATCTTGTCTTTCCCATTGAATTTGAAATAAATACTTTCAAAACTACTTTGGAGGTAAATTTTGGTATAATTACAACACATAAGCGTCGATTGGAACAATTTAATTTATTAGGATAAATGTGTTTGGCTATTGTGCAAGGCATCAATATTATTCAAAAATAACGCGCCAAGTGGCGTGATAATTTATTAAGAAAAATGTGTCTTAAAAAGGAAACTTGGCTTGTTCAATGATTCAAGGTTTAAAGATTTGAAAGGGAATATTTGTACAAGGTGGCTAGGTCCTTATGAAGTCGATCCATTATTCAACAATGGGGCTATATGATTGAAAAATATTGATGGGTCACAGACATGCAAGGTTTGATTTTTCCATTAAGAAAATAATATATGTGTATGTGTGTGTGTATCTAATGGTGAAAACCCCTTCTATGTTACAGTTAGACAAAGAGTGGTGATTGAAAACCAACTTGTTGGTGGTCAACATATCCTTAATTCTACAGTTACAATTCTCTGATTTTTTTGTTGTTTCACCTGTAATTGGTTTGTTGCTGCTAAATTTTGCTGATAAAAAGCAAGGAATACTACTATTGATATCGATCAATGCACCTGCTAAACACTGCAAGTTCACTATAAATACCAAATATACCTATACATGTTGATCATTGCAATCTGTTGCTGCTACAGACTAGATGTACCTATTGATCATCACATTTCTTCTTACTTTAGACCATATGTGTTTGTACTTGCTAATTATCACAGGTTGTTACTAAAGACATACCACTTGTACCTTCTACTATTGGATCATGTTTGTCATCCATGGATTTATTCTAATACATGTAATTCTAGATTACACATGACTTATCTATACCACTATAGCTACATCATACTTCACCAAAGGACATTTTTCCATGAGTATTTTAATATCCATCTTTAGATCATTCAACACCACTCTCACAGTCACAATGTCAACATTTTCGGTAATTCTATCACATGTACAACCTCTAATCATTTACCTACATTGCTGAAATTGAGGGTGACATGTTCTTTCTGTTACAAAGGCCAAAGATGGACATCATATTAAAGTTGGGGGGGTTGTGAATCATACTAATTATTGTATGATATATTATCATCTCCCAATTTGACATTTTGCTAATTTAAAATTGCATTTATTTATCTGCCCTCATTTCCCAATAAGAAAAGATATGACTATGGCATGGAATGACAAACACCATGTCCTAATCAAAACTTCATATATAATAAACATTGTTAATTCTAATGAACTCGACATTTCTCTCTCAGTGAGCATATGAAAGAAGGATTGTTGAACCTATGACATTCCTTTGAAACAGTAAAGTGTTATATCTACAATGATTTATTTGAGCTATGGGTGGAAAAACAGTTAGACACGAACAAGATTCAACCAAGGATTTGAAAATTCATTCAAGAGCCTACAAAATATTTTAGAATGTAGGATGGATTGCATATTTTGATAGATTGTAAGGGTTTGATGATCGAACTTCCCTTGAATTTGAACAGAACTTGAATGAGTATGGTTCTATGGTAAGAGGATGGTAAATCTCTATTATAAAAGAAGTGGTTTTCATGGTCATAGCCTTACCTCGAGATGGAGCACATTGGTTTAGTAGAAATTTTGCGGTTCCGTTGGCTAAACCCACATTTTGATAGGAAAAGGAAGAAACAAAATATAGAGGGAGAGGTGTGGAAAATACTTCCTTTCCACATCCTTAGGAAGAGGTGGCCTATTACATCCAAAAATTGTTAACTTGCGGAGAGCCTTTTGGAGTTGTCTTCAGTTACCAATTTCAATTGTTGGCACTTTTATGAAACAAGAAATTTGTCAACATGCCTTATTAAAGTCACTATTTTATATGGTTGATGTTATTTGTCCTACCATGCATTTGGAAACCCGTGTGACTAATCATAGTTTGATCAATTTGGTTATAATAGATTCATTGTAACAACAAGGAAAAACATGGACGAGGTTGTTGGATGGTGCAAGATTACTAATCGAGGAGGAAGTGGAAGAAAGTGAACTTGAAGATCAAGAAGGATTTGCACCTGTTATCACTCAGGTTGTTCCCTTTGACTCCCAAGCGAATACGGCCGAGGTAACCACAAACCAATCTTTGGATTGCAGGTCCTAGCCTACCAACAATCAGAGAGGGCTCTCTTTTCAGGATTTAACTTTGTTTAAAGGATGATTTTAGGCTAGATATGATGCACATGGGTTTTAATTTGGTTTAGTGGGATGGTTAATCTTAATCAAACAGAGATGGCATGCAAGTGTAAGAAGTTCAAACCATTGGGCATGGAGTCATGACTGTGAATTGAAGGGTGTGTCTTCTTTGGTAGAAGAGGGGAATATGGAGCAGGATAGCTACACATGGCACAATGATTTATGCTGGAACAAGAATGAAATGGAGGTTAGGGAATGAGAGGCAATTAAGGATCTCTCATCCAGCCAAAGAGGGAAAGTGGATGAGTGATATATGGGAGCAATGAAGAATTTCCAGACATCATTCATATGTGAAGGGAATAGCTTAAACATGCGCAATTAAGAATGCATATTCATCACTGATTCGAGGAAAACATGGAAAGTTACAAGAATTGAGCATAGAGGGCATGAAAACCAATTTTGGTCTATTCTTTTTTCCTGCAACTTAGATCATGATATATATTTGGTACAACTATGTATGAATTGATAAACGAAGGGAGGAAAACATATTGAACCATGAGCAAGCACGAGAATTCCATACCAATTTCTTCAGCCATTAAAAATACAACCAGCCAGTTCAGATGCAAGCATTCCAACAATCTTTGATTATAGAAGTTCTTAATATTTACAGTGCAGCTCTCAAAATGAGAGATCAACCAAACAACCCACCAACCCTTATTACATTGTTTAGGGCTGTATTTATAGGCAAAATATCTACAACAAAGATCTGCTAGAAGATCTTTTTTTTTTTAGGAAATAAATGCAGTTAACCTAAGTTGTCTTATAAGTAATGAAAATATCTATCTAATGCTGCGTTGGGGGCAGCTGTTTCAAAATGAGGCTATCTATCGTCCTCTGGCAGCTCTGCTTGTCCAATCTGTAATTACTGCGCCTTTCGCTTCTTATCTGCACCTCTTAGTCAGTTCTGTTGCTCTTAGGTGACTGTGATTCCCATTAAATATGTTATGATTCAGTTTTAATGGCCTGTGACTCTGTTTTGGTATTCATTGACTTAGTTTGGATGGTCTATAATGCTTTCCCGGCTCTGATATGGTAGATCTGATACTCTCTGCCACTTCACTGATACTCTTTGATTGAATCTGGGCTTCTTCTTTTCTCCGATGTGGTAAAAACAGTTAAATCACCCTTTTTCTGCCCTATCACGGCAAAAAACAGTTGCTGAGAAAAAAGATTCCCCATTTTAGCCTATTTCCCGTAGCGATGCGCGATTAGCGCTAAGCGCTAATCGCGCATCGAAAACTACCTCAGAATTTGATTCCGGGCCTCCGAAGCCTCGATTTCACACTTGCGCGCTTTCCTTTTAGAGGATGACGTCAGCAGTACGGTGGGTGACATCAGCGGTATGGCGAGTGACGTTAGCACAACGTCAGTAGTGGGACCCAGTACGGATGATGACGACAGTAGGGTGATGTGGTAGGGTGACGCAGTAGGGTGCAACACAGTGGCAGGTGAGGTCGCGGCATCATCATGTGGTGAAGTGGCAACAGGGG
>APFE030050072.1:18504-28776 GCA_000404065.3 Pinus taeda | reverse complement strand
TGAAGGCTCTAGAAGTGACCACAAGTAACTTTTTAAAGGTGAAACTTGCGCCTTTTGACCTTTACAGGGGTACGCACCCTAGCTTTAGTATACAGAGCGTATTACTACGCAGGTCTAATGTATATGGAGTGCGTACACGCAGGAAAGGTAGAGAGAACCTGCGTACCCAGAGATAAACATGTTTTTCAAGTGACTTTCTCTCTCTTTGAAGTTTTGACATGAAGAGCAGAGGTATGGGGCTTGACAAAGAGGACAATGTGGCTATTGATGAGGCCACATAAACTGCAGATAGTCAAGGTGACAAAATTCAGTGTAACACCAGGTCATTGGGACATCCTTCTAGTGGGAGCTGGTGAAGAATGATTTTCTAGAATTCTAGGAAGTTGTAACTTTGATTCCAGTTGGGGCTGAAAATTAAAGAATTTATTAGAAAATCGTTCAGTGATTCTTGACTCGGAGGGGGTTTTCCACCTAAAATTAGAGTGCCTATTGTGTTCTTTTGTTTATTTTTGTTACTGGATAAACATTAATTATAATTGAAGATTAACTAATGCTCTAAAAATATTTAAAAGTGCTAATTGCTAAGGAATATTGATTCACCCCCTCTCTCAGTATTTCCAACAAATATAATGGCTCCTTTATTTATTTGGAATATCTTGAAGAAACTAATTATCTAAAAATGTAACCTATATCAGACCTTAAGGAGATCAAGAATCGTCGAGTGATCAATATGGAGTTGGAAGTAGAGAATATAAAATTAAAAGAGTAGTTTTTGAATCTTTAGACACATGCAAGGAATTCTTAAGCTTTTGATGAGACTCAAGGAAACCATAGTTCCTCTTAATGAAAGACAATATTGAAAGGAGAAATTGAATTAGAAACAACATTAATGGGACCCACCAACCTTGTTAAAGAAATATCCAATAACACTACAATAGCAGAGAATTAATGCAACACCAAGGAGACAAACGAACTTCTAGAATTAAATATGAAAGGATGTATCCCCTCATATGTTTTTATTGTCTTATCACATGGAAATTTTCCTCTAAGTGTCCATAGAGGAAAATTAATGTGCAACAACATAGGTGGAACAATATATCTCAAAAAAAACCATCCATTTATTAGAGAAGTTTGAACAATCATATCTTGAGATATTTTACCCATCAAAGGAAAAATTATCTGAGGCCCCAAAGCCCCAAGAGAGCAATTATCAATTCAGGGAATTGGGTGAGAAGAAGATTTGGTACGAATAATACCTTTTCCCTGTTCATGAATCATTTTTAATGCTATAGGTGTGGAAATTATGGGCACAAACAACTACATGCAAATTTGGAAATAATTCACCTCCTTCCCAAAACAAATCAAATAGAGGCATTGATCATGTGTAGTGATAGCAAGGAAAATTATGCAGGAGTTATTTCAACACTCATAAGAGAGGGGGATCGAATGCTACATGGAGATAGTAGAGAACAATGTTTGGCTTTGAATATGTTCTTTAAAAAATTAGAGCTTCAAATTATTATGGTTGATTTCTCTTATATAACCTACAATTGGAAAAGATTTGAATTAGATAAAAGAAGCAACAATTGCCTAGATATTTCTCCAATGTACTTAAGGCAGAAAGTAAGCATATATAGTTATAATGAAGAACAAGAGGTAAGATGCATAATGGATTTAATCGGTGCCAACGAGAGGAATTCTCAGTGGTTTGTATACTTTGATAATAGCATAAAGTTACAAAATGAAGCAAGAGTACCCTATCAACGCAAGATATCATCTCATGATGTTGACCAAGTAAAAAATCAACATACCCAGATGTGGAAGAAAATGAGAGATAATATACTCAAGAGGAGTAAATCCCTTGTTCCTCTTCATTGAAAAGAAGAGGATGGCTTCAAGAGAATGCATAGAGGACAGATGCAAGGATCATAAAGAAAATTCCAAATAATGGATCTAAAGGTTTATGGAAGTATGTCACTTTTGTTGTTTTGAATTTATGAAATTGTTGAAGAAGACTAGTGTTACTAATTATTGGGGTTGGTTTAATGTTGTTGTAAACTCATATTGATAGTATGAGTATGTATAGATGGTGATGAAATAATAAGGATGATGATCTATTTACTATCAAAGTTTTATCGTTTTATGAATGTAGGTTTACATATTCCTAATGCAAAGAGGGAGCTTAAACATACGAGGAGTGTACTCAAGTTAATATTTGATTATCAATTTATTCCATTAACAATTTGTATCATAAATTGGTATTAATTGTTTGATGCTTAAGGACATTCATGGAAGATAGAGACTAATCATTTTTTCTATATTGTAATAGTTTTTTATTCGTAGAAGTTTTGTGTTGTAGATATGATGAATGGTGTGACCATTCTGATGCTTTTAGGTTGTTCCAATTAGTGATTGGTGTCAGACATCAAATTTTTGGAGAGAACACATATTGTTGAAACGAGCATGAGCATAGGGGAAGCACACCCAGTTAACAAATGCTTAATAATTGGTATCATTAATCTCAAAGGGATCATCAATTGGTAGTAACTATCATTAATTTTTTGTCATAGTGTGGTATTCATATTATCTGTAAGGAGATTGTTAGTCCAAGTGTTGATGAAAAAGTCCTTATTTTAATGTTGTTATTGTTCATAATGGGTGAAATGTATCATGCGTATTTTGTTGTCATTATATGTTTCTCAAGTAGAGTGTTCATTGTTGGTTTAAGAATTCATTGGTGAGAGTCCCTCTACGTTTTTCATATAAGCAAATTCTAGGTGGTGTACTTTGTTGTTAATCAGTTTACAAGTTGATGGTGTCAGTCATGCATAGAATAGGTTGTTATTATTTCTGGAGGTCAGGTCTATATGTCTAGGGAGGAAATATTATGAATGTAAGAATAGATGAGACTTAAACTAGAAGTCATTATTTTTCTCATGGGTTAGTTGTACAAAAATGTGTTTTTTAGCAAGAGATCCCTCTTGAATACCTGAAGAAGCTTGATTGCTCATGAAAGAAAGAGAAATCTACTCTAGGAGAAAGCTTGTCTACTGCAAATAAGGAAAATGACTGAAATCCTATGCTAAAAACACAACATTCTCTAACTAACTATTGAGAAACTATGCTTTAGAAGAATGCCAAGCCAACATGTATGAAATGATACTATCTAAAGCATGGAAATTCAAGACATCAAGCATCACTACTATGCATGTAAAGGATTGAAATAAATCTATTTTGTTCTTTTTATTCTTTTTCTAGAAATCAAGTGTAAAACCAATCTCTTTTGGTGATGTGGGAGGTGGCTTAGTGATGTTGGTGAACGGTTGGGAGGTTTAGGAGATGGTTGCAAGGCTTGGGAGACCCTTGGGTTACCTAGTGTGGCTTTGTAGAGGTTTTCCCCCAATTCGGACTCATAATAGGCCACTACAGGAAAACCTACAGGATGTACTAGAAACCTATATGATTCCTTGTATTTCTACAAGATACAACCAAGAGAAAAATGATGGTTGATGGAGGTCATGGAAGGCTTAAGGAAGGTGGTGGATGGGTGGAATGGAGTGAGAAAATTCCTAGGATCACTCAGAACTCAAAACCAAGGTTAGGAGATGCTTGAATTCTCTCAACATGGTTGGAGGAATTTCTTTATAAAATGATGAGATTGATGAATATCTTGGTGATATAAAGGAATGATTATGGATGGATGAAGTTGGAAGGTGGTTGCCTACTATGAGATATCTTTAAATTTCTAAATCACCTACTCTACATCAAACATTTATAATTGCCAAAAATTCATGTAAACAAGAAGAATTCTAATGAGTTAGAAAAGCAGAATTTAATGAACTAGTTGTCTACTTCATGCATGAGGAAAAATGCTGAATAAAATGGAATCATGGACGAGATCTATTGTAAGACTGAAGATGGAAGAGATGGTAATTAAATCCTACACTTGCAAAAATGATCAAATTATAGTTCAAGTACAGTAAACTCTAAATCTTATGAGAAAATGGAAATTTGTCTTTTTGGGGCTGCATAAGGGTATTTTCCTCAAATCATGATGCCTAAGGGAAGAGGTGAGGCCAAGACACCTACTAGAAACTTTGTTGTGCTCCTTTTATCCCTTCTAACCTACAACTGAAGTAAAGCACAAATGGAAGCAAACTAATAAAGAACTAATCAAATCCACAGTGCTTGCAATGAAATACTTCTAGAGAAAATTTAACCATAAATCTATGAAACTAAGCCAAGAATACTGATACAAGAAGAGGAGCCTTTACTACTAGGGTTCGGCCCTAACCCAAGAGCTTCACCCTTTAGAGTTAACTCAGTGTCGGACCAAGAAAAATCTCATTTTCATTATCAAAACAAAAAATTACATCAATGTCTTCCACACGTCTGGAGCTCGAAAATAACTAGTGTTTTTACCACAAAAATTCAAATCCCAATGAGGCTCTAGGCCTCTCTACTTATACAAATGAAGTCTCCAATGGATTCCTTAAATCTAGGGAGGCTCATCTCCCAAACTTGAGATGAAATAGCTCTTTTTCTATCACTTACTCGACTACCTTTTGATCTTCATGACTTGGCTTCTTGCACTCTGAGCTGGTGTGATTAATGGAGGAATATTCAAATGGGGGAGGAGTAAATGAAGAGGATTTACCTCCTACAATCTCTCTCCCTTGTCCCATTCGAGTTTGAAACCTTGGTCTTTCCAAAATTCATTGATTTTCTCTTCCAAACCTGTATTCAATGCATATTAGTTGACTAGGCATAATATTTCACTTTAGCTCATCCCATTAAAAGAAATATAATCAAAACATGTAATAATTTGTGAGAATATTTTATTTGACTAACCTAGGAGGTGAATTAAGGCCCATATAATTACCCAATGATGAGGCTCATCAAGAAGTACACTTATATTTCCTTGATTACTGATGATGTTGTTTTTGTTTGATCATGGTGTTGCCATCAATGCCAAAGGGGGGTATTGTTATAAATGCATTTTCATTAATGGAAAAGGTGATGAGGATGAAGGAAAAGGAAAAGAGGATGATTGGAAATTATAAGAATATGTTTTCAAAGTAGTTCCTCATTGATGTCAAGTAACTCATGCCAAGTATTGACAAAGGTGTTTTCATTAGTTCACTGATGTCACAAGTCTTAATGGTGGTGTATCTAGATCAAAGGTACTGCAACAGGAAAAATAGAGAAAGCAAGAAGGAAGATCAACACATGCATGGCAAAGGTGTTGCATGGCTCGAATGTTTCCAAACAAATTGGTGAACATTAGTTGTCAAACTAATTGGTAAAGGCACAAAGGCTTTGGTACCATTTCTTATACATTAGACCGTCTCAACTGTAGTTAGAACCACTTAGATGGCAATATATTTGAAAGAGCTTTCTAGTGGTATGTGGAATTTCAAGATTTTCCTCCTCAATTGTAGGTTATGGCCAGTCAAAGATAGGGACCCCCAAAATTCAAAGTTGCAGAGTTAAAGTGGTTAGAATACCATTTAGAGAAAGATAAGATAGGGAGGACTTCCAAATGTGCAAAAGAAGTTAGTGGAGCAACTATCTAACAGAACTGAGAAAATTTGGCTATACTAGTAGTGGTGGCAAATAATTTCATTAGTGCAAGTCTACAAGCAAGAGGCATTGTTTGAGGCATCATCCCTGTGAGTGTTTCCTCAAAGAATTCAAGAGATTGCACATAAGAAAGTTATAGGGAAGATGTTACAATGAGTGAAGGTGGCCTGATAATAGTATTGGTAATGACATTTGATTTGTAGAAGTTTAAAAGGGGAGGCCTACTATAAAACTCATCCCACAAAGGCTAGCTCAAAAGTAGAAAGGGCACAAAAGAGTGAAGCATGAGATGATGTATGGTTGGGAATCATGCCGCGAGGAGAGTTGAAACAATGTAAAAAGGTTAGGAGCCTTATAATAATTTAGCAATGAAAATGGTCACAAAACACAAGGCTTGGGATTCCTTTCTCTCTCCTCTCTAACAAGACGCATGGCAAAATTTTAGTGGATAGTGATGACATCAACATGAGGTCATTCCAAAGAAAAAGTGGTTTTCATATTCAGTGTTTTTGGGTGCCCGAGTGGGCCAAATATGAGTGACACATGTCAGCACTCATATGGCACCATGTGGCATTGGTGATGTCAACATGATGATAGACCTTAAGGGCTTTCTCGAAAGGTTTTGAGCGATGCATAGGAAAAGGTAATAGGATGACTTGGCACTAATCACATGTGGTAAACAGATCATCTTGGCTAGCATTTGATTGATTGATGAGCACATGGATGGTACCCAGAAGGACAAATCATCCTGATACCAAAATCCTATAGGTAACACAGGCGATCATAAAGGAGGATTATATAGTTGACTAGCTCTAGGACATGGTGTCAGTACAACCAAGTAGCATTGGGCCAACAGGAATGAGGAACGATGGCCCCATGTTGCACATAAAAGCCCAGGAGGCTTTATCCCATAGGAAAGCAAAGGTGCACTAGGTAATATGGTTGAGATAATGGGCCTGAGAGATGGAAATATTAATAAGAAGTGATGTTCCTTAAAGTATTTGTGGCATTTTCATGTGTTAAAAGAACGAGGAGCCAACGAAAACATATATGCATCATTTTAAATTAAAACACTTTTGGCCATAATTTAAGGCCTCGTATGGATGGGTTAGTAGTTGATCAAAAGAACCATGGGAAACCATGTGAGACTTATATGGAAATGAATAATGTTTAAATGCTTAGGGCCTATTGTGAATGTAGATCTAGAGTCTTGATTTTTAATTAAGACAATTGGGGCTATATGGAAATAAGCATGCATAGCATATGGCACACACACACACACATATACATTTGACAACATTTGTTTTTATTAAAGCCTCTGGGCTTTGGCATGAAATGAGTCGGCAACTTTCGATGTTTTGCAATTATGCCAAACATAACAGCAAAGTGCTAAAGGTTGATAACATAGGCATGAATGAGTTGGCAACATTATAGCGGTATGGATAGATTTTGAGTTAGATTCGTCAGTTCAACCATAGTTGGATCTTGCTAAAAATAAAAGAACCTTTGGTAAATCCTGTAACTCAATAGAATTGAAGAAAAAATAGATTGACTTAGCTTTTCTAAGAGAAACATTAGAGAAGAATTTGATGACTTAAAGAGCATATTCAGAGGAGTTAATTGAAGTAAGAGAAAGGAAAAAATTCAAGAATTATGCATGCAGTCAAGAGCAAGGTAACAAAAGTATTAATTTTAAAAATATCATTCCAAATTCCTTTACAAGCATAATCGAACTTGAAAAGCATGTGGAGCATGCAAGAGGGAAACCGTGTTGGTTGGAAGAGGTTTATTAGAGGTTGTTGGTTCAACCTGATGCATACTGTGAGTATGCATCAAGGGTAAATCAGAGATCAAATTTGATATCTGAAGAGGTGCAAATGGTGACATGCTTTGAATGATGTTTTTATGTAGAGGCATTTATAATGATATTGGAAAATTGCAAAAGATTAATGTTTTTGGTGTGTCTATTTCATGTTTGATTAGTAATTGGTGATTATAAACGATTTTGGTCTTTGTTCAGTAATCAGATATTGTTCAAGGTGTTTTTGTGTAAAGATTGATGTTGTTGGTGTGTATGGAAGTTTTGACCAGTAATAAATGATTGCTGGTGTGTCAAGTGATTTGTTCAGTAATCAAAGAATCGTTAAAGGTGTTTTATTGCTGGCTTTCGTGATTGGCTAAGGTAAGAAAGTTCATTTCCTTATGAAAGAAGTGGCCTATTGATTTGAGTTTGAAAATGGATGAAATATGGATCAACGAGACTAGTAAGTGGTGGCTTTCATTTCAGGGGTAAGAGTCCCTTTAAGTGAAAGATGATAAATGAGTAGGGGAAAGAGTCCCTTTCAGCAGTGGCTGATAAATGAGCATGGGAAAGAGTCCCTTTTAGCATTTTCTAATAAACTAGCAGGGGAATTAGTCTCTTTTAGTGGTAGCTGATAAACGAGCAGGGATAGAAGTTCCTTTCCATAGCAATTGATAAACCTACAAGTACAAGCTTGTGTTGTAATGACGTAATAGCAAGTTTAAGCTTGTATTTGATAAATAAATAAAAGGAAGATATATGACTTATATATGTTTCACATGTGTATGACACTGGTTATAATGTTATGTTGTTGATTACATAAGTAGTTTCTAAAGTGACTCAAAAGTAAATTATATAATTTGTTCACACTATTGATTCACCTTCCTCCAAGTAGTGTCCTAGTTTCCACTGTTTCTAACGACATAAAATTATAATTGCTACAACCATTGTTTTATTATTAGATAATCAATCTCACCTTTATATGTCTTGATGTTGATTTTTTCTTCCATTTTGAATAGGGATTGTGAAAGATTTATGGCACTCGAATTAGGTCCTTCATTTTTAGGTTCTTTGTTACATTCTCTCTCTGGTTCTTCTCGATCTGAATTCTATTTGATCCAACACATTATGATATCATATACAAAAATATGTAAGAGAGGGAAATAAATCAATAACATATATAACATTAAAATCTTCTTCTCCAAATATCCCAATCTTATTGATTAGGGTTTCCATGAGGAGCCTTGCATTTCGATTTATATCTTTAACTTGTGCTTCTCACTGCCAAACCTCTCCTCTATGGGATCTTGAGGGTTATTGACAAATTCTTCACCCATGGCTGGGGTTTTATGATTTTCAACTTAGCTAATTTGGGTTCCTTATAACTCCCCATGACATCTCAAATAAACCTACTATAATACCAATATGATTTATAAAATACTGAGGATATTCCACTAGAAATTTCATCATAATAGATCTATTGAAATATATTAGAAAAATCAAAATCTATATTATGAGGGTCTATTTCTCCTTAGATTTGTGAATCTGTTAATCGTTTTTTATTTCATATGCATGTAAATAATACTTATGCAGAAAATAGATAACAATGAAATAAATATCACAAACAGAAATTAACATAACCTGGAACACCCTTTCAAGAGAAAATCCAATAGGAAGGTGAGGTTGCTCTACTCTATTTCTCTGAATGGAAAATGGATGCATGTACAAAGAAGTGAGCCTTGTGGCTTGTGGGGTGTTGTAGTGCAAAAAATATCTTTGTCTTCTCCCTCCCTATCCACTCTTCGTTACTCTACTCATTTATGGAACAAAATGCACTCGAATAGAATGGAATGCCTTTTTCTCATAGTGACCCGATTATAAGACAACATGATAGCTTGCTAGAGTTAAGTTTAACTTCTTCAACTCTTAATTAGAATTACAATAATGAATTTACTAGTGCCTTCTTCATCATTATCATGTGCGTTGAGGGATTTTATCCCCTAGGGCTTTTGGGTGGAACCCTAGCAGACTGAAAGTTGTCTAAACAAAGAAACATGCATAAACACAGCCATTATGCTAGTAAAAGCTAATTCTAAAGTAAGAAGGACGTACCTCAGGTCCTACGTTTGGGTAGTTCCTCAAGGGTCCAAACTCTTCTTCACGTCCCTTTGCTCCTTTGCCCCGCAAAACCAACAATTCCAAGGAATGCAGCAGTATATGGACAAAGATTTATACAAAAATCATCTTTATGTTATACAAGAAGGAAGTTAGTTATGAAATGTTAAACAACCATTCATACATGAAATTAAAACATGAACATCATAAACATAAAGAAGAAGCATAACGAGAATCAAGACATGATTCTTATTATAGACAAATAGAAAGTATAAAAAAGAGTAATATCACCTGAGCAACCTTTGCAGGCTCCAAGCACAGCCTCCTTCCGGATCCATCCCGCCTCAAGCCTCTAGCATATCTCCTTCCAAGACTTACTCCATGATGCCATAACTAAGGGATGAACATCAAATCACAAGGAAACAAGGGTTTCCTGTACAAATGGGGGGAGTGCAAAAGGCACAAGGGTCTTCAGACCTGGTCAAGGGAAAATCTCAGTATAATAACCTTTCTCTCTCTTCTCTCCTCCCTTAGGCCTTCCCTTTGATGTCTTTTTATACCAATTCCAAAGTAGTTTTTTAGTTAGGAATTGGTTGGGAACAATTGGGCCACGGGCACTAACAGGTGATCAGCAGGTAAAACCCGTGATCTCTGCCCGAAAATAAGGAGTTTTATCTTTTTTTAAGTGTTTTAATACATATACACGGGTTGGGTATATATGGACCCGCGTATACACACGTTTAACTCAGGGAAATGTTGCGTACAAGGAATAA
>APFE030050069.1:303689-317032 GCA_000404065.3 Pinus taeda | reverse complement strand
ACCAGAGAGGTGAAGGCCCTGGAGAACAAGGTGAAATCATTGGAAAAGGATCTCACCTTGCATAAACCTCTGGCAGACATCAAAATGATTTTGTGGACCAATATTGGCCAGTCCATTACTGACCAATGGCTATCAATTCAGACAATCTATGAAAAAATTGAATTAATAGAAAGGGCACAAGAGAAACTTCAAAGGGTTAGGGCATCATTAGAAAATATGCCCGAGCAGGCCAATAGGCTCATCCATTTTTTGAATACCAATACTAAAGAACAGCTAGCAACTTTGGACATCTCGGATAGGACATGCACCATTTTGACAGTGAAAAAGGTGCTAATAATGAGGAATTTTGTACAGACTTTGGAAAGGAAGTGCCAAGAGATGCAGATGGAGATTAATGCCTTCACAAAGAAGTTTACAGTCTTGCAGCAGAAGGGTCTACCCAGTTTACTAACCAACAATCAAAGACTGTTATCACATCAACAATATGCTCACAGGGTAAAAATGTATGTTACAAATCAGATCACAGCATCATCCAACACTTTAGAAGACACAGAACCTCCCTCCGGACAGAGTTTATATGACAAATTGGAAAATTTGTTTTATATTGAACATAAAATAAATCATATTTTTTGAAGTCAAGCCCAACTTTTACAAGTATACCGAGGCTGATGAAACACTTGTGAAAATACAAAGACATCAGTTGCCAACAGACCTGTTGGCCGGATAAATCGTTCTTGGGGACAAGACCGATCTCCCTAGTATCTAATGATATCTAGCAACAAAGAGTACAAGCAAACCTATTTTTCTCTAAACATGTTTCAATTCATTAATGAATACTAAGAAGTGTAAAAGACCCTACCTTGGTCCAACGCTTGTTTGAGGTAGTTTTATCCCAACAGCTTCCAGCAGTTCTCGTTCAATAACCTGCATACACAAACAAGCACACGTCAAAGCATACCTGCGTATAAAAAAACATGTTCATTATGAAGATCAAGGAGCTCATAAAACAAACCATTAGAGACAATTCATTGAGAAAAATAAGCTTGATTGTATTAACTTAATGAATAAAATAACTTTACAACCTTTGCCTTGATGTTGCACACGTCCTTTCCAGGGCCCAGCAGGGGTCTCCTCTAATTTGACAAGCCTCACGCACTTCCCAAATGACATGAAAGGTATGTGATCTCTCCTCTCACAAGCTCAAAAAGGAAGTCTAATTTCCAGCAGCATTTACCCTCAAGAATCTTCAGCTTTCAACCTCCCCTACAACTAGCCCAATGCATGAATTTATAGTGAAAATGGAGGAAGTTGTAGGTCCACCATTGAAGGGATAAGTTCCTCCTTCAATGGGATAAGCACCTCATATCATGGAGTTAGCTCCCTTAGTTATGGAATGGACGAACCAAGGTGGAGCGGACTTGCCAGCGTAATATTCCTTCTAGAAGTGTCTAGAAGTGATCCAAGATGAGTTTTTAAGAATGAACTCACGCCTTTTTAACTTTTACAGAGGTTCGCACTCATTACTCAATATACAGAGCGGTCAGGTTCGCAGGAAACATGACCATTAGGTGCGGCACCGCAGGCAATGATAGGAGAAAGTGCGAAACCAAGATTTGAGATATTTTTAAGTTCTTTCTCCCATTTTCAAGGCTTGACATGAAGAGCTAAGGTTTAAGACTTGCAAAGGAGGCATGTATGAGTGTTGATGGACTCATACAAACTGTAGAAAGTCATGGTGACAATTTTTTGTGTAACAGATTGCCCCCTAAAGTGTGAAGTCTGTAGTAGATGAGGATGGTTTTTGATTATCTAAGAAGAGTGAAGGACTTTATTATTTCAAGGATTTTCCTGTGGATACCCCAGTTGAACCTGTAAAAACATTCAATGCAAAATATATATATGTGAACATATCATCGCTGAGGTAGGCATTCCCATACTCAGATAAAAACTGACTAAGGACTATCTAAAACTGCTCTGATACAGGAATGATTTTGTATTACATCACAAGTAGGAACATATGGACACAGTATGGACGTAGCCATCTGTTTATGAATAGTCCACTATATAATTATAACAAAATTCCTCGTAGCCTAGATGGTGGAGACTAGATCCAGGTTCTTCATTTCTACTTCCTGAACTATTACGATTCTACCCATGTGAATAAATGTGTCGAAGTCGAACATGGGAGAAACCACTTGATTACCAGTCAATGATGTAAACTGTTAACAAGTGTGAGAGGAACCACCAGTAATGTCAATGGCCCTCAAAGTACTCAGTACAATCCATGAAATGTGGAGGAATGAGTCGATGTTGAACATGTCACGGAATCTGTTGATTGAAGGTCAATGATGCAACCTGTCATCAAAGGCGAGAAACCTGCCATTGAGGCATGCAGATTCCAAGGTATTGACGATTTCTAGATCATCTTTCTAGATAATGAGTTGAAGTTTATAGAAAGCGATCCATCATAGGCAAGCCCATAATAAAAAATCATAGATTAAGTCTGAAGAAATATATTTGGCAAGAACTAACTCAGGGATGGTCAATGATGGACGACAAATATTTTGCAGGTGAATACTTTATTTGCATAGACCTCTTGAACACATAACAACACTGCAGATTGTTTGGTGACAGTTGACCCAAAGCTAATACCCGGAAACCAGTTGAAGACTTTCAATATGGCTTGATTAACTATTAGGTAAAGGATTTCCCAACCCAAGTGGATAAAAGTGTCGTGTTCAAGAGTGATGGAAAGATTTTTCAAACACAAAGTACAACAAACAGGTTCATTTTTCTCTTTTTCCCCCACCATTTCTGGCAAGTACCTCTTTATTTTTAACAAGCTTGAGGAGGATAACATTTGCTTGGTTATAAGCTCATCCTTCGAATGAGTCCAACTTAGTTTAAATTTGAACCCTAAGAAGGAGTGGTCTGTTCCTATTTGTAATTGAACAGGTCCTTTACTGTGAAATTTTAATGAGTCCAGTATAAGAGAAACTCG
Organism: Pinus taeda; assembly: GCA_000404065.3. Classification (NCBI taxonomy): domain Eukaryota; kingdom Viridiplantae; phylum Streptophyta; class Pinopsida; order Pinales; family Pinaceae; genus Pinus; species Pinus taeda. Next base: position 314,031 of record APFE030050069.1, on the reverse strand, counting down.
GTGTTTTTCAATTTTAGGGAGTCAGAAGAAAAACTTAAGAAAACTCCACGGTTGTCCTTTTTTGTAAATTTGTGTCTCCCAAGCCCGAAAAAGTATAAAATAATACTTGAGAGAATCGCTTGATCATTATGACCAAGGAGTACTTTTCATGATTAGTGCCTTCAATCTGCAAAAGTAAAAAAGCAATTGAAAACACGTCGTTTTACTAGCAATATCAAACTTTAAACGACAAAAGTCCAGCAATCTTTTCATGTTTGTACGGTCAGAAAAGAGCTGTAAAGGACCGCCTTTGTAATTCTGTTTTAACGAGTCTACAAAGAAACACTCGGCAATCTTTTCATTTCTTACGAGTCAGAAAAGAGCTTAAAGAGGACTCCTATGTGTTTTTTTTTGAAAATGATCAATTTCACCTGAATCCCCAATATTATGCACAAAAACTGCAAACATTACTCATATCTGTTTAAAAATAATAAAAATGCATCAAAATGACCTTTTCAAAGTAGAAAATAAATAAATTTTAATTTATTTATTCAAAAAATCTTATAAAAAGGGCTTTTACAAGTTCATTTTTACCGTTTACCTTTGGAGTAAAAAGTAAGAGATTTTGGTAAAAAACTTCCCATGGATATTGCGCAAAATCTGACCGCTGGAATTGAGAACCGTCTTCTCCAGGTAATCCATAATGTCCCTGACTTTCATTTCATCCATTTGAAATTTTGTTTTAGGGTTTAGATTTCGATTTATGAAGGAAAATTAGGGTAAAAATCGCCCACGGTGGTTGCGTAGGGGCGCCATGTGGGCCCTGCGCACCCCGACTTTTCTGTGCACATAGAAAAGTCGGGGTGCCACATCTCGCCTTAAGGAGAAGTGCGCACCTACGCACTATCTCTAAGGGGATGGGTGCGAACCCCGCGGAATGCGGATTTTGAACCCTAGTTTTTCCATTTTTGACCCATAGAATTTTGGAATGAAAATCCTAATCCACCTATTTTGCAATGTAGGTACACAATATGCTTGTTTGGCGGGAAAGAGAGCATGAGGACGTGGATCAGGCTGCATTACTCCATCCGCCGTCATTACAGGCATTGAGAGCATGCAGGCTTTTCAAATTTTGGACCATACCTGGCATGAGGGCACAGGTAGACTTTTTACAATGGCTGGTGAACAGGTGGAGCATTCAGGACCAGTGCTTCATTATTGGCGGCAACCGGCTCGAAAGCAAGCCGTATGACATATACTTTTTGACTGGCTTGCCCAAGAGAGGCGAGCAATTATCTCTGTTCAAATCTAGTCCAGGTGGCCAATCTATCGCTAGTCTCCGACTAGAGTTCTGTAATAACCAGGATCCGGACAAACAGATAGATGTGAAAACCATCTCCTGCCCTAAACTGAAGGTGATTGCTTTTACTATTAGCAGACTCTGCAGGAGCACAACATTGCATCTAGCTACAGGCTCCCAGATGCACATGGCTATGGAGTGCTTCCGAGGCACCATTTTCAACTAGTGCGATGCTGTATTGTCCAATGTGAAGGGCCAATTAACTAGGGCGAAGACTGGGCAGCTAAAGAACTTTGGTTATGGTTATTTAGTTGTCAGTTTTGCCCTAGAGAGGGTACCGATGCTGGTTCCACAACAACTCACTGTTGAGGCTGGACTTCCCCGAGATCCTCGGGTTATACGATGGGTTGCAGTTATGGCCCGCCATCCAGATGAGGGTACTGAGATTATTCGATTCACCCCAGAGTATTTCCGTTGGTTAGAGAACCAACTATTTATTATTCAGGATTTTCCATACGCTGGGATGGATTATCGCGGCGATCCCGACATGACTCTTCCACCAGGGGAGCAATGGGATGATAGAGGTAAAAAAATGTTTTTCAACATTTTAATTTTATATGTATGTTTTTGTATTTTTAACAATCGTCCCAAAACTAATAGTAAAAGTTTTAAATGCAGATGTGGGTCCACGGCGACCAGCCACTCTCCAGCCATATGATCGGAGACAACCAACTGCCACAGCACCGGCCCCACAGGACCAAACAACAGAGACCTTGGCTGAGTTAGAGAGCCATCTAGAGCGCTTGACCGCAGATATTATGGAGACCATCATAGATGACATTCCTCTTCGGCTTTAGCACTATGTGATTGGGGTCCTAGGACCTTTCAGGAGGTTCCTTTGTAGGGTGGCCCGAGCAGTGGTGTCTTATTGGGATCGTCACCAGTGATAGGATGATTGATTTGTAGACCCAATTTTGGACTTTTGATACTATCATTTTTGCTGATCATAAGGTGTTTTTCAACCTATGATCGAGGACGATGTATATTTTGACACACTCTTATGCTATGCTATGCTATTACTATGGTTATCTTACAAAACATGTTTATGAGATGTTTTTAAATTTACTGTTTGATTTAATGCAAATGTCTATTTAACATTCAAGAAGCAATTGCATCTGCTAATGTATTTAAATATCTTGGAATGTGTTGATATTCTATGTAATCAAATTCTCATTCCAAGAGACGGACTCTAAAAAAAATCGTAATAATACTGGATTTCTAATGGCATAAACTCGATTAAGCTGTAATACCATGAGTTCCGAATCTAAATTAACAATCAAACTTCGAATTCCAAATGAGATGGATTCAGATAATAATTCAATCACTGCACTGTATTCTGCAATGTTGTTCGTTGTTTGACCGAAGCTTTCCCCGTGCATAGATACTAACTCGTCAGAGGGTGAATAGATAATCCAGGCTACAGAAGAGATGTTCCGTGTACTACGATAAGCACCATCAGCGAAACCGATGTATGTTTGGAGAGGCGTCGACATCTGCAATATCAAGAGTAAAATCAAGATAAGCAGGACTAATAAAAAACACTCTCTAAAGTAAAGCAGGCATCTTTAATCTACGAACACACCAACTTAGAAAAAACTAATCTAATGAAATATCCACGCTATCTGTTTAAGCATAATATCACTTTAGATAAAGCCCATTCCTAGGTTTACCTAAAGAGACACCGTCAAAATCTTCTAGCTCATAGGCCCCTTTTGCCAGCTTCCGCTTGACAATATACGGACCATGCCACATGGGTACAAATTTTCCAGCCCCTAGCTTGTTGTTTGCTTGATCGTAAAGTAAAACTAGGTCGCCTTCTGAAAAATTTCGGGGTGTAACATTCTGATCATACTGAGGTTTGATCCGTTTGGCATGAGTTTCAACAGCTAATGCAACATTGTGTCGATTCTCATCTAATTGAGCTAAGTATAATAAACGTTTTTCCTCTTCAGAAGTGGCTGGTAATAATTGCACGGCAATTTGTAATGACGGGATTTCGCATTCAATGGGCAATACTGCCTCTAAACCATAAACCAGTTGAAAGGGAGTAAAACCTGTTGATGTTTTGACTGAGGTTCGGTATGCCCAAAGCGCTGAAAATAACATGTTGTGCCAATTTGACCAATGAATCCCAATGATTCGTCGGATCATGGTGACTAGAACTTTGTTGACTGCTTCAACCAGACCATTTGCCTGTGGGTAATATGGAGTGGAACTATTGTGACGCAGGCCAAGCTGATCTGTAAGCTTGGTCATCATGATGTTTCGAAAATGACTCCCATGGTCAGTGATAATCACTTGGGGAACACCAAACCTAGCAATTATATGATTGAAAACGAAAATCGCAGCAGTTTTGCCATCTGCCGAAAATGTAGGCATCACTTCGGCCCACTTGGTAAAATAAAATCTACCGCAAGGATGATATACGCATGCCCCCCGGTCGAGTGAGGGTTACATGTAATAAAATCGATACCCCATTTTGCGAATGGACCAACAACAATAATAGGGTGGAGAGGAGCAGGAGGAGCGCGCACCTTACAGTAATACAATCTTTGAATAAGGACGGCCAAAAATATCCAGCGCGCAAAATCTTTTGGGCTGTGGCATACCCGGACATATGACCACCACACGCTCCAGAGTGGCAGTCATTAAGAACCTTCTCAGCCTCGTCATGAGTAAGGCAACGACGGAAAACAGAATCCACCCCACGACGATAAAGCGTATCTCCTATAATAGTGTAAGGTTGGGATTGGAATCGTATTTTCCGGCGTTGAGATCGTGATGTATCGGGCCGAAAAGATTGGGTTTGGAGATAGACAATGACATCTCTGTACCATGGATCAATGGTGCTGATAAGGAACAAGGATTCATCCACAATGGATTCTTCTACCACATGTTCGGTATCGGCACGAGGGAAGTCACATTAATTCCGAAAAAACCAAAGACTTCTTTGACTTGGCCTTCTCAAATTCCAAGTCAAATTCCTGCATGATGACAATCCATTTGGAATACTTTCCCCCTAGCAATTGTTTAGTCAAAATGTATTGCATAGGGTTACAGTCAGAAATGACAGTGGTTTTGCGTAACAAAATGTAGTGACGAAATCGCTGAACAGCTTGGACTGCAGCTAAGGCTAGTTTCTCCACATGTGAATATTTTAACTCAGTGGAAGTTAGGGTCCAACTAAGATAATATATCACATGTTCACTTTCGAATTCATCCTGTTGAACTAAAACCATCCCAATAGTGGAATGGGAAGCGGCGAGGTACAAGAAGTAATCTTGGTTGTAGTTGGGAGGATACAATAATGGCGCATGGGTCAACACATGTTTTAGAGCATCAAAAGATTTGTCAGCTATCTCATACCAAAAGAATGGAGTGTTTTGTTTCAACAACCGGGTAAAACCTTTTGTAATCTTGGCGTAGTTAGGAATGAAACGACGTAAAAATTTTGCCTTCCCTTGCAAACTTTGGAGTAGGCAAAGAGTCGAAGGAGGTGGTAACTTGACGATGGCTTCGACCTTTGAAGGATCGACGTGAATTCCGACTTTCGATACAACAAATCCCAGTAACCGTCCCGTTTCGATATAGAAAACACACTTGTGCGGATTCAGCCTAATCCGATAATGCCTACATCTCATGAAAATGGCTCGTAAGTGAGTGAGATGGTCGGCTCTTCGTAATGAATGAGCTGGTAAATCGTCGAGATAGGGCTGCACAATGTGCTTGATGTCATGAAACGCATAAGACATGGACCTTTGAAAAGTTTCCCCGACGTTCTTCAGTCTAAAAGGTAACTTGCAATAAGAAAATGTCCCCCATGGACAGATGAATGCCATTTTTGGTTGATCTGCAGGTAGAATGTTAATTTGATTGTAACCAGAAAAGCCATCCATAAAGGAGAAAATTTCATTGTCGGCACAATCATTGATAATTTGATCGATATAGGGTGTGGGATAATTGTCCTTCGGACAAGCATGATTAATATCCCTATAGTCGATGCATATTCTTATTGTCCCTTGTTTTTTATTAGCTGGAACAATATTCGATACCCAATCCGTTAAAGGAATTGGATAAATGAAACTTGCTTTAAGTAATTTCTCAACTTCAATTTTGATGGCAACAGCTTTTCGTGGGTGCATTTGATGCAACTGTTGCCGGACAGGTTTAGCATCCGGGTAGGTTTTGATCTCATGAACAACGATTGAAGGATCAATTCCTGGCATTTCCTCATAGGACCAGGCAAACACGTCGCGGAATTCTTGAAATAGGGCTTTATATGTGTTGACTTCAGTGTCTATACAAGAAGCACCTATGTGAAGGTTTTCAAAAATCCCAGGTTTGACTGAAATGTCAATAGGAACCGTGCAAGAAATATTGGCTAAATTTTGTTCAGAATCAGGATGTTTCAATGGATTCTGTTGTTCTTTGACATATTCAGCGGTAAAAATGGATGAAAAATCATTTTCAAAATGATCAATCTCGGGTAAAAACGAAGACCGATGATGAAGATCTTCCCATGGTAATGCATCAATAGACAACAGTTCCCGAATTTGTTCATCAGTGTGAACGATTTCTGGAAAGGTTGTTGACTCTGAGGTTGAGATTGAAAGTGATTTCCCATTGATCTCATTCACTAGATCAGGGTTGGTTGAATTTGAGTCGGAAAATGACTGTACTGCCTGATAAGCAACTTCAAAGGGACTCAAAGGCATGGCATCGCCAAGAGAGTCCACCTCGGAATCGAATGGAACGATCCAAGGATCATCAAGAACAATGGATTCTGACGAAATCATATGAATGGTTGCGAAATGAGACTGTACATTGGGAGGAGGAAATGAAAAAGTTCCGATTAAACCCGAATCTTTAACTAATCCTACTCCAACATCCTTATAAGGGATAGTGGTTTTTCCAACATGTTGAATACTCTCAGCAGAGGATGGGTCGGATGAGAAATAAGTTAACTGATCTATTGTTATGATCTTTCCATTATGTCGGAACTTAATAAGCCAAAAGACCGATGAAACAACAACAGTCATGGCGTAAGACCAGCTACAACCCAAAAGAAGGTTGTAATCTAGAGGGGCATCAACCACCTCCACATTTAGATTAATGGTTTTTCCTTCAACCCCTATAGGCAAGTCCTGTATAATGCCATAAGGATGAAACCCTCAGCCATCAAAGGCCTTTAGAATTGTCGGGGATTGAATAAGTGTAGGAGAACCAAGGGTTTACCAACACTGTATTGACATAATACACGTAGAAGCTCCCTCATCAATCACAGTCCTAAAACAAGGTCTGTTTTTGAATAACACCGGAATCTAGAAAGCCATTTGATAAGGAAGACGAGCTGTACTATTTTCTAAATCGAAGACTATGAGGTTTGAGTCCTGAAGATCAACAACTCCTATAGCCGACAGTAGCATTTTACGCTGTGCTGGACAAGATTGCAGCACTTCCAAAGCCGACATTGCTGAAGGTGAAACAACTAAATATTAAAAAATGTTATAGTTCTGAGCAGCTCTTGCATGTGGATTGAAAGTTGACTTTCGAAGTATACCCTTAGCGAGCGGTTTGATTCCTAAGTCAGGATTTGGTGTCTCGATCTGTAGTGGATTGAAATCGGACGGAGCTGAGGTTGATGGATTGGAATTAGAAGATTCGGCTTCCTTTCCACCAAGAGGCTTTTACTCCCGTAATCTTGCGATTGTGTCGCAATCCTTACATGTGACATCATCATTATGGGCTTTTCCGAGGCACTAGAGGAAGAACCTATCATTTTATTGTCTTGATTTGGAAGAGGATCCTTCAAAACAACGGGTGTTTGCGAACCTTTGACGATTTTCGAAACCTCGGCATGATGCAGACAATCCCTTGTAAAGTGCTCCTCATCGTAGATGAGACAAGGATATCGAGGTTTTCGTTTCTTGTCAGTAGATTCAGGTTTATCGGTTTTCTCCTTTGAGTTCTGCTTGTTCTTCTTCTTACCTTTCTTCTTGCCGTTAGATTTTGATTTGGTCGTGGATGATTCTACAACATGAACATCGGCAGAAATTTCAGGTGAAGACTCTCCCTTAGGGGAATCTGGTAAAGTTATTATAGGAGAAGAATTCTTGGATGATTTCTTCTTACTTTTGGTATTAACAGTACCAATCATACCGTTAGCAGCATGAGACCCTGAGGGAGGTGCATCTATTTGATTTTGTTTTGGAAGGTCAGGGATTTTCTCATGCAACGTACCTGACTGCTTATAAACTAAGTCAAGGTACTGAGCTTGAGAAATTACTTGCTCTTCTGTAACTACCCCTGCCTTAGCTATATCTTCAGTTATTTTGGGTAATAATGATTTCACAAACCATTCTGCCAAAATTTGGTCCGGGATAAAAACTTTCACTAAACGACGTCGACGTCGCCATTCATGAATATGGTCTGAAATATAAGTGGACTTCGACTGCTTTAACAAAGTTAATAATTCCGTGCCATTGTCATATCAGACTGGCAGCTGAAAATGAGTAAGGAAGGAAGTGGCTAAATGACTAAAATTGTAAAAAGAGCCTCGTGGCAACTCAATGTACCACTTGGCTGCAAGGCCAATCAAAGTGCGTTGAAAAAGACAAAGACGAATGGAATCGTCTATAATGGAATTTGATGCACACCAGAGATGGTAAGTCATCACATGATTAGACGGATCTTCTCCTGGCTTCCCCTCAAACTTTGGTATGTCACTGGGCAATTTATTCGGCATTGGCAGCCAAAACGGAAGATAATTGATGGGATCGTTTGTAAGGCGTGACAAGTCAGGCAAATCGAAAGTTGCTATAAATGGTAACTGACGGTTCGGGTCCCGAAAACTTGGGGTCATAAGACCAGCCCTAGGAGGCGGATATCCAGGATAGCTTGGTATCGGATTTGCATTTGGGATATTATATCCTCCTGGAAAACCAGGATTAACCGGACCATACTGGGGTTGTTGAGATTGTTGATATGTATACCTAGGGTATGTTTGATACTGGTAAGCCGGGTTTTGCACAGCGGGCCCATATTGGTACTGCCCCTGGTACGGTTGGTAAGTAAATTGTGGTTGACTTGTAACAACCGTACTAGGCCCAGGTTGTCCTACAGGCATGGAAACCGGAGTCTGGATTGTAGGTCCAGACTGGGGTAAAGAGGCTTGAGGAGTTGATATAGGAGCAGTAGAAACTGGAGCCACTGATACTCTAGAAATGGGTGGAGTGGATTGAACAGAAGCCGCAACAGTTGTAGCAGATGTTTGGGATGGAGTTCGTGGCGAACTAGGCCCAGACTGTTGAACTGCCCCAGGTGTAGCAGTTTAAGTAGTAGGCTGGACAGGTTGCTGGGGTGAACCAGAAACAAAAGACTGTCCAGATTGAGATGACAACTGTACACTGGCTTGCGGAGTCTATTGATCCCACACCACGTTCATTCCGGGGTATGGACCCATAACAGGTTGAACGTATTAAGGACCAAAACCAGGTTGAGTGTAAGATTGATAATTATATGGTACATTTCCTGGTCCTTGAACAAATGATTGACCTGAAGGTGGTTGAAAACCTTGAGGTTGATACTGACCCTGAGGTTGGTACTAACCTTGGGGTTGGTACTAACCTTGGAGTTGGTACTGACCCTGAGGTTGGTACTAACCTTGGGGTTAGTACTGACCTTGGAGTTGGTACTGACCTTGAGGCAGGTATTTCCCTTGAGGTGTATATTGATACTGGAGTTGACCTTGAGGTACATATTGGTACTGGGGTTGACCTTGAGGAAAATATTGTCCCGTAGGAACATACTGTCCTTGAGGTTTCCCCCCAGGCGATAATGGACTGCCTTGGGGTTGCCCCCCAGGCGGTATTGGAGTACCTTGCGGCTGCCCCCCAGACGGTATCGAACTACCTTGAGGTTGCGGATTAGGAGTAGTAAAAGACATCATAAGAATCTCTTCAACACTTAACGGTTTAGTTCCGTTATGACCAGGAGATACAGCATAATCAATGGGTCGAGGAGAAGCTCCTGAAAACGTACCAGATATAGACTGATACCCAGGAGGAACAAAAGGACCACCATGTAAAAAAGTTTCTGGCGTCTGAGTAAACAAGGATGACTGTCTCGACATATTCAAGGGAGGATAATAACCTCTGGGTGTTGGATGAAAATGAAATCGAGGTGGTGAAGACGCGAGACCTGGATTTTCTAAGAAATTGGTCAACGAAATATACCAAGCGTCACCTCTAATGGGACTGAAGAAAATAGATTCACGCTCCCTAAGTTCAATAGTCGGTTGATTTTCAGGGATGCTTATACCTTCGTCTGGACTTGAGCTTACAATTTCTTCAATGGAAATGAGTCTAGAAGGAAGATTCTCGGTAATAATATTTTCTACTCTGGGTGAACTAGGACCACTAGAAACAGGAGAAGCAAATCATGAAGATGGAGTGGCAGCAATTTCAGTTTTAGGTTCAGAGATTTCAGGTTCTTCGGCTAATGAGTTAGTAGGAGTGATACCACCAGTAACCTCAGAAAATGAAATCGATTCAGAAATATGTTCTGTTGCTTGCACTAGATAATCAGGATGTACAATCAACGAAGACTCTCTGGCCTCCGGTGACCCAACCCTACTTTCACTAGGTGTGACAAGGGCTCGCAACCCTTCCAGTTGACTTGGTGTAAATTTGGGAGGCTACCCTCGTAGTTGACGGGATTGTCTCAGTAATTCAGCCACGATTAATCTAATTACTTCACACAAAAACAAAGAAAAATCTCAAGAAAAACACCTAAAGTCTCTAAGAACCAAACAATTTGAAGCACACGCCTAACAAATCTAGGAGACCAAACCACACACAAACAGTACCTTTCCGGATTGAAAACACTAGTTGGTGATGAAATCCAACGTCGCAGAATTCAATACAGAAATGGCAGTTGGAACAGTTACCCCGACAACCTGCTTAATGAAACAGACTGGCACAAGTTTCTCCACTATAACCGTCT
>APFE030050069.1:253013-303333 GCA_000404065.3 Pinus taeda | reverse complement strand
AGCTCAATACCCTTGAAGGCTCCTTGACATAATCCAAGGTTTACCAACAAGTGACCCCAGGCTCCTTGACAATGGTCAATCCGAGGTTTACCGTTTTTAATACGTGAATATCTTCTATCTTTCCCAATGAGGAAGGATTGATTACCTCACTGGTTCAGATATGATCTCGTGCTTCTCCTTTAAGAGGAGCTTTCCCAGAGCATAGATGTAAAAATTGGATTTTCTTCCTACCGCAAAGATCGATTACTTGTTTTTTTTTAGCTATCTTGGAGAGTTAATTACTCCCTACTCCAAGAGACTAGCCTAAGCTATGTTGGTGAAAAGAGTCCTAGAAAATAAAATGATTGCTAGATTGATTTTAATTAAGCGTTAATTTTATTTTTTGTTCCTTAAGTCAATGGGTGCGGAGATGAAACTTTATGGTATGAAGACTCAACTCCAAAACACTAAAAATGCACCTAAGATGATAACAATTCTTTTTCCTTTTCAATGAATATCTAGCTAAGGAAGAGTCGAAAATGCAATGCTTTGCAAATCAAATCTTTCTCTTAACATACAAATGAAATGAAAATTTTTATCTTTTCCAAAGAACTTTAAAAACGAGACTACTAATGACGCTCACAGAAAATCCCTTTGCTTTTCAACAATCAACAACTACAAGAATAAGTAATTCCCTTAAGAGAACTTTTAAGATTTCGGGAAAAACTCTAAAAAACTATTGAAAACAAATTTTCAACAAGCTTGTATAATTTCTACGAAAAACTCAAAACTATGATCTAATCTTGAGATCTAAACAAAAAAATGGATAGAAAAGACACTTGAAATGTTTTTGAGGATGTTCAACTTAGTGTTTCAGCTAACTAAGGATCAATTTGTTCAGCTCAACAAACTAATCAAAAAACATCCAATTATATTTTAATAGAAAAAATGAAATTCAAAAATTTTAATCAAGTTCAATCAAAGTTTTTGAAAAGAGACAAATGGGATCTAAATCTCTTCATGGATAGATTTCATAAGCTAGTCAAACTCAGCGAGAAGACCAGAGAGACCAGGGTGATCTAAGGCTCTAAGGCTTTGGATCTCTGAGCTAATACAAAGACCAAGCAAAAACCAATCCAATCAGACAAAACTTCTTAGAAAATCACTCCAAACAAAAATGCCAATGAAAACTAACTCAAAAGGAACTTTTGTCAAGACAAATGCAGGTCTGGGCATATACTAACAGCTATGGATAAAAACTAAACCTAACTGGGTAGATGGATCTTAGGTTTTTCAAATTTTTGACAGAGGTTCGCAGGCATCTAGTAAAACCAGGTGCGGTGCCACTCTGTGTTACACTGTAATAGTGCGGATAGGTCCGCACTGTAATTGACTCAGAGGGTGCGATCCTCTTCCAAAATTTCAAAAAATAAAAATCCAACCAGGATCTAACCAGTACCCAAACTCACACCAATCGAGGCAAAATTAGAAAAAAAAACTTAAGTTTCTCAATTCAAAGCAAAGACAAATCAAAATCCAAACCAAACCAGTCCCCAACGGAGTCGCCAATTTGTTGGCCGGATAAATCGTTCTTGCGGACAAGACCGATCTCCCTAGTATCTAATGATATCTAGCAACAAAGAGCACAAGAAAACCTATTTTTCTCTAAACATGTTTCAATTCATTAATGAATACTAAGAAGTGTAATAGACCCTACTTTGGTCCAATGCTTGTTTGAGGCAGTTTTATCCCAACAGCTTCAAGCAATTCTCGTTTAATAACTTGCAAACACAAACAAGCACACATCAAAGCATACCTGCGTATAACAAAACATGTTCATTATGAAGATCAAGGAGCTCATAAAACAAACCATTAGAGACAGTTCATTGAGAAAAACAAAATTGATTGTATTAATTTTATGAATAAAAGAACCTTACAACCTTTGCCTTGATGTTGCACAAGTTCTTTCCAGGGTCCAGCAGGAGTCTCCTCTACTTTGACAAGCCTCACTCACTTCCCAAATGCCCTGAAAGGTATGTGATCTCTCCTCTCACAAGCTCAAAAAGGAAGCCTATTTTTCAGCAGCATTTACCCTCAAGAATCTTCAGCTTTCAACCTCCTCTACAACCAGCCCAATGCATGAATTTATAGTGCAAATGGAGGAAGTTGCAGGTCCACCATTGAAGGGATAAGTTCCTCCTTCAATGGGATAAGCACCTCATATCATGGAGTTAGCTCCCTTAGTTATGGAATGGATGAACCAAGGTGGAGCGGACTTTCCAGCGTAATATTCCTTCTAGAAGTGTCTAGAAGTGACCCAAGATAGTTTTTAAGAATGAACTCACGCCTTTTTAACTTTTACAGGGGTTCGAACTCATTACTCAATATACAGAGCAGTCAAGTTCGCAGGAAACATGACCATTAGGTGCGGCACCGCAGGCAATGATAGGAGAAAGTGCGAAACCAGGATTTGAGATATTTTTAAGGTCTTTCTCCCATTTTCAAGGCTTGACATGAAGAGCTGAGGTTTAAGACTTGCAAAGGAGGTATGTATGAGTGTTGATGGACTCATACAAACTGTAGAAAGTCATGGTGACAATTTTTTGTGTAACAAGGAGACCATCCTAAGGAGGCTAATCGACTCATCCAATTCGTAGACAGAAAGAACAGGGATGAACTAAATGAGCTTGGTGTGGAAGACAAAACTGAAGCCATCATTAAAATCAAGAAGGTTCTTTCTAAAAGAAACCTTATGCTTAACCTAGAGAAAAAAATGCCATAACATGCAGGTTGGTATTGACAGATTCATGGAAAAGTTTCAAATTTTGAGGGATAAAGGCCTTCCCAATCCCATGGTAATTATGACAAACTTATGAACCAATTGGACTATGTTGACAGATTAAAGAAATTGTCCAAGGAATAGGCAAGCATTTCAGGAGTTAAGGCATTGCCAATAGGGAAAGTATTATATGATACTTTAGAAAATCTATTCTTCCTAGAGCATGAGGTGAGACCAAGCCGAAATTTTCCCAATACACTGAGGCAGAAGAGATATATAGAAGGATGCTCAAGGTAAAGTTACCTGAAAATGAATGGTGGTAAAAAATGACAGATTTACTATAAGTTACCACAGTAAATCTAAATGGCACCCAGATGAAACAGGTAAACAGGGTCAAAGAGTAACATGTTAAAGAGTATCAATCAAAGGTTAAAGACAGATGATTCCAGTGTACACATATCAGCCAGCTTAAAAGGGCTCAAGTTCAACTGCAACAACCAACACTACCACAATAAGAGGGACAACATGATGTAGTTTTCCATCTGTCTCTATCTTCTTGCTTGAAGATATTTTGATTTCCTAGATTAATTCTCAAACTGTTATGAGATATTTTGTAAATATTTTTTGTATAAATACTTCACCTTTCGAAGTATTTAGGGTGGATTCAAAGACATTTCTATCGACATTTTCCTCTCAAGTTAAAGTGTTATTGTATCAAGACTGGATTGGCTTGCTGGATCAAGGAATAAAGCTTAGACATGTCACAGGATTCTTGTGTAAAGTGGAAATCAAATAAGTATTTTCTCCCATGTGTATTATTGTTTCTCTTTATGTTTATTAATAATCATATGTGTTTCTATGAAATCTAAATGGTAAACTAGGAATGATATTTCAGAACTAGCTTTAATGCTCTTTGTCTTGACTGTTTACATTCTTAATGTTTTCTGCTAAACTATCTTAGTTAGGGAATTCTTAAATGCTCCCTTACTTTCGTAGTTTCCCCCTCGGTCTATAGTAAAGGACTCTTAGTTTCCCTTTGCTCATGATCACTTCTTGCTCTTCATCTTGATTTCGGTCTAAAGATTCTTCATTGCCCTTTCACCCTGGTTAGGATTATCTCATACATTGAACTTGAATATTTTCCTTTTGCTTTGCTAGCTTGCCCTGTGAACACTCCCTTTAGTGATCTGGTCCAATTAAGCCACCCTTTGATTGACTCCATAGCCTAATGGCTTGAAGGCCTTGCTCCATCCATCTATTCCTAGAATTCCACCACCCAACCAAATCCAAAACCTTATGAACACTAAGAACTAGGCTAAAATCCCACCTAAAACAAAGTTAAACTATAAAGAGAGAGCCCTCTTTAGACTTAGGTTGGCTAGAACCTGAGTCTAAAAGATTAGGTTTGTGGTTACCTCAGATTATTCCTTCTTTTGATAACTTCTAGGGAAAACTTCTGAGTGACAACAGGCTTGAATATGGCCATGCTCCCTCGAGAGATGCTCCACCTCTTGCAGGATGGAGTCACTATGGAACTTAGGGTCTGAGAGAGTCATGCTCTACAGGTAATGAGCGAGCAGTGCATCAATATCGAGCAGTTGGGCCTGCAGTGCAATGAGGCAATGGAAAAAAATAAGAAGATCATGCAGGTTGTGGAGGAAGCCTGCCGAATGGTCCCGAAGTTTGACACTGAGGTAGAAGAACTGGTTGAGGTGCACGTCTGTAAGTTAGCCACAAGGGTACATGAAACTCAGACAAAGATGGCCAGGATTCAGCTGGAGCTGAACCTACAGATCGCAAAATTGCAGTTGAGGGGTTAGCCTTCAACTCTGTCAGAAGTCAGGGAACAACGTACCATCGTTCTTACAACAATAATAGCAGCGGTCAACAGTGCAGTTGTAAACTGCATGTGACTCTCTGAACAGTCATTTGAGGTGCTGACCACCCTGTAAGAGGACTCGAATGTAGAGCGCCTAGATACAGAGGCGCGCGAGCTACAACAAAGGTATGATGAGGTTAAAGGTATTGTGTAGACGATCACCCTTACACAAAGGCTCGCCTGGATGCAGGAGGCAAAGGCACTTAAGGAACAGGTGTATGCCACTCGACACAAAGAAAGATTGCGACACCTAACAACCATGGATAGACGAGGCATATACGATCATAGTTTCCATTGAAGGAAAGATCGCGACACTGCAGGCAACTTAGCAGAAGATTTAGGGTAGTAGTTCAACGACAGTCATCAAGCAGAGAGTGGAAGAAGTCCAACATGTGGCCGCTCAGTGTGTTGCTGAGGTTGTGGTCATATAAATGGAGCTGGGAGGTCTTCGTGCTAAGATCTTTGCGTCTGTTGGGTGCGGGATCCCCCAAGAGTATTTTTGGGGCTAAAAGCCCATATTTTGGTCAAATTTTATAATCCAAGTGTAAAGACTCCGCATTTTGTGGTTGCGAAGCGCGTAGGTGTTAAAGAGTCATAGGGTTTTCCACCCTTATTCGGGAAATGTAATGTCGGCTGTAAGATATCTACCCATGGTTCACGGACCATGGGATTGTATAAAAAGAGCTAAGCTCTAAGTAGTTAGTGGCATTGACATGTAAGAAAGTCATAGATTTAGAGCAAGAAGTCTAAGTCTTGGGTTGTAGCATAGGTAGAGGCTCTGTAGCTGAGTGCACAGAGGCCTAGAAGTCCACAGCTAAGTGTGCAGACCCCTACAGCTGAGTGTGCAGGGCAGGTCGAGTTTGTAATCATCTAGAATTATCAATAAAGAGAAGTATTCTACAATTTATGCATCTTTATTTCCTATTTATGCATCTTATTATATTGGGTATGAATTTCACTTATAACACTTATATGATGCATGAATGTATGTAAATGTGTTAGTTAATTGAATGCAAGTAAGAACATCTATTTACGCGAAGCTAACTAAGATCGGTTAATAAGATAAGTAAAACACTTAGCCTAGTTTGGGAGATATCGTAGTTCGTTTCCCTAGCAGCACGAAAGTCCCTAAGCTGCAGGTTAGGGCTACACGAAAACCATTTGTACCCTTTCGCGAAGGTACTGAAGGGTGGAACATAGGGCTAAGCAACCTGTATGAAGGAAGGTATAGCTAGAATAAGCCGACATCACATCCATCTCAAGGGTGCGGAAACTTGGTTCCAGCATCCCCCCCATACTGCTTCGGGTGAGACTTCAGTCTGTGCTTCGTGGGCTGATGCCAAAAGGGTTAGTAATGTAGGGATTTGTTTGGCTAACTAACACTAAACCTGGGTCAAGCCCCCTTAAGCCAACAATCCTTTGCCTTAATAATGCATGCTGGAGAGTGGTGTCAATTTATTGTTCTTGACCTAGCTACATATTCTTCAACTGCATTTTTTCTTCTTCTTCTTTTGTTGATGATTTTTTCCTTTGATGATGTATAGGTGCTAGGATTCTTATTGTTGTTGAGCTCTAGAGTCGCTTCCTCATTCCTGTAGTCCTTGTGTTGAAGGTGGGTTGGAGTTGTTGTGGCCTTTTTTTGTGGAATATGTTGCTACATGATTGCCTAAAGGATGTCATGTAGTTGCCTTTTTCTTGAATTTTTGCATCTTTTCTTTGCTCTGAAGTTGAATGGGTATTTGAATGAGTGGAAGATGTGGTTATGGAGTGGCAGGTGAGGTAGGCTATTGTTGGCATGCCCCCTTTTTGATGTTTTCTTCTTATCCCTTTTTTATTTCATTTTTTGACTTGATTTTTTTCTAATGGATACAGGGGGGACATTGTCATGAAGGGTGTGGACTGAGGATTGGTGAGGTCAATGGATCTTTTCATATTCCAAAACAAGCTTGTGTCACCATTTTTCCACTGGACTACCCTTCCTATAATTTTTCAAGACCTCCTGTAATACCTACAGGAAACTGCTGCAATATTATAGGGAATCCTATAGAAAACACATAATTGCTTGGAATTGGAATCTAGAGTTGAGTATGGATGGAAGAACATGGGGATTATGGAGGAGATGAGATGGATGAAGGAAAACATATTTTGTTGTAGGGCCTTCTATCCTCTGTATCCTGTGCTCATCATCTTCTTACAAACTTGCAAAATAGAATTGTTATTTTTGTATGTTTTTTCTCTTTTTTTTTTTTTGAAAGACAACTAGGCTACCTCGAAGGAGGCTTTCATCCTTGTTGGCTTCCCTGGGTGCCTCAAAAGGGGTTTTCACCCAGAGATCTTTTATTTTATTTTTTCTATACTCTTGGGCTACCTCAAGAGGTTTTCAACCCAAAAGTTGGACTCGGGTTCCTCATGGAGGTTTTCACCTGGGTCTCTTTATTATTATTATTATTTTCCTTTTTGTCTTTTTTTTTTCTTTTCTCTAAGAACTTGGTGAGGTGGAATCCGAGACTTCTTAAATCACCATCACTGCCTTTCTGATGCTACTGATGAATTCCTTCTTTGATAAGGGCTTTCGTAGACTTTTGACCTATACCCATTGACAAGCAAAGGGATACATTCTACATCTATGGTTCTTATTTGAACAGTGCCATTATCATGGCACTTTTCTATCACATATGGTCCCAACCATCTGGTCATTAACTTTCCTTTGAAATATTTGTACCAGGAGTTATATATCAAGGCCCAGTCAACTTCTTGAAATAGTTTGTCCTTGATATTTCTGTCATGCCAGATTTTCCTTGGTACTTGAGTCACTCCTGTGTGCAGTAGGGCCTGCATCCTATATTCATCTAACCCATTCAGCTAGAAAAATATTTCTTGTTGTGCTCTTGTGACATCTAGATCCAATTGTTCTGTCATCCTTAAGGTGTTGTATTCAAATTCAATGGAAAACAAGGCTTTATTCCATATGCCAGCTCATAAGGAGTGAAGCCAGTGGTGGTCTTCCAAGTAGTATTGTAGGCCTAGGTGGCCTCCACCAATTTGTCTACCCAATCCTTTTTGTTGTTGCTAATCACTTTGGTCAGAATGCTTTCCAATGCTCGGTTGGTGACTTCCACTTGCCCATTAGCCTGTGGGTGGTAAGGAGTGGACTTTTTGTGCTTGATCTTATGCTGGTTTAACATATTTTCAATCATGTGGGATGTAAATTCACTGCCTTGATTAGTGACCAACTCTCTAGGGTATCCAAGCTTATAAAACACATTCTCCCTCAAGAATTCAACCACTTTTTCTTTTGTGGCTACCTTGATAGCTTTTGCTTCGGCCCACTTTGTTAAGTAGTCGGTGCACACAATGATGTACTTCTTCTGTCTGCATGGAGGGTCAATGGATCTGATGAAATCCATGCCCCACTTGTCAAATGGCTCGAAAGTCACTTGAGGTTGCAGAGGAATTTCGTTCTTGGGGGTAGGCTTCCCCATCCTTTGGCACCGATCACACTGGTTGGCATACCTTTTTACATCTTGGTGGAGAGTGAGCCAGTAATAGCCAGCTTGTAGTACCTTGAATGTTGTTCTTTTGGCTGCAAAGTGACCTCTACAAGGCCCATCATGATAGGCCAGAAGGATGTGAAAAACTTCCTCCTCCTGGAAACATCTTCTCAAAATTTGATCTGGACCCATCTTGAAGAGATTCTCCCCAATCCAAGTGAATGGGGCACTTTTTCTTATGATTTTGATCTTTTCCTTGGAGGACAAATTTGGAGGGAATTGTGTAGATACCAATTAGTTTTCTATGTTAGCAAACCATGGAGAGATAACTGAAATAGCGAATAAACGTTCATCTGGTAGTTGATCATCAACCATTCCTTCCTCACCTACAGGAAAAGTCAATATGGATAAAAAATCTGCAGCTACATTCTCTTTGTCAGGCTTATCAATAATAGTTAGATCAAATTGTTGTAATAAAAGTAACCATCTAATAATATAGGAATTTACATCATGTTTGTTCATCAAATATTTAATTGTAGCATGTTCGGTATGTACAAATGTCTGGTAACCAATAATGTAATGCCTAAATTTATTCAATGAATGGACAACAACTAGGAGCTCTTTTTTAGTTACAGTGTAGTTTAACTTGGCTTTCAACAGATTCTTGTTGATGAAGTAAATGGAATAAGGTAGCTTATCATCTATCTAGCCTAGAGCTACTCCTATAGCTTTGTGAGAGGCATAAACATGAATGTGAAAAGGAAGAGCCCAATTTGGGCCTCGAAGAATAGGTGTGGTAGTCAATCTACCCTTTAGGGTTTCTAGGGCCTCTTGGCAGCTTTCTAACCATAAAATTTTGGAGTCTTTGGCCAATAATCCAAATAAGGGAGAGGCTACCTTGATGAAATCTTTTATAAATCTCCTATAATATCCAGATAACCCTAAGAAACTTCTGACATCCCTCTGCTCCTGTGGATTAGGGACCCTTTTTATTATGGTTATCTTATTTGGATCTACTTGCAGTCCTTCTTGTGATATTAAGTGACCTAGAATAGTCCCTACAGTGATTAATAATTCAGATTTTTCGGGACTAAGGGATAAGTTCATTTCAATGCACTTATTAACACCTTTCCCAAGTTAAAGAGAGCCTCCTGGAAATCACACCCATTGGGGGTGAAATCATCCATATAAATTTCTATTGCATCATGGACTAGCTCTACAAATATACTCTGGATTGCTCTCTGGAAAGTGGTAGGCGAATTGCATAAACCAAAAGGAAGGACCCTATAAGAAAAATTACTCCAAGGATGGGTGATGGTGGTTTTATCCTGGTCCTCTGGGCTAATCTGGATTTGATTGTACCCATTGAATCCTTCCAAGAAAGAGAAGAACTTCTTTCCTGCCAGACCATCTAATACTTGGTCAATGAAAGTTAGTGGGAAATGGTCCTTCTTTGTGGATTTGTTTAGCTCTCAGTAATTCACACAGTTCCTCCACTTTCCATTTTACTTTGGAACCAACACCAGAGGAGACACCCACTCACTTTCTGAGATAGGGTAAATGAATCCTGCATCCCACAACTTCTGCAATTCTTCTTTGACTATATCCTTGAGGGCTGGATTCATTCTCCTTTGGGGTTGGTAGACTGACTTGCAACCTTCCTTGATTTAAATGTGGTGAGTACACACCAAAGGGTGCACTCCCTTCATTTCTTTGTAATTCCAAGCAAAGGAATCCAACTTCTCTCTTAGCATGTTACATAACTCCTCTTCTTGGTGTACAGAGAGAGAGGGGTTGATTTTCAATGCTCTTTCGGGGTCAAATTCTATTGTCTTGACATGAGTAGGGTTCGATTTAGCTGGGAATAGATCAATCTGATGGTTGTTTTTGGATTCCTTCACTACTTCCTCTAGAGACATGGTGTTGGGGATTTGATTTTGGAGGATGTGTTCATTCATGTCATCTTCAGCAAGTTTTCCTCCTCCTATGGTAGTTTCTAGGTATAGATTTGGGAGGAGTAGAATGCATCTTCTTCGTCCTCTTCTAGCCATAAAGGTAAGTCATGTTCTAGGGATGGTTGAGCAAGAGGGTACAAGACCAATTGTTTAGAAAGATGCCCATTTTTAATGGTCATATTTCCAGCCCTGCAACTTATGTAGGCATCAACAGTGGCTAACCAAGACCTCCCAAATAACCATTGAATTTGGTCTTAGGCTAGAGAACTAAGAAGTCAGCAGGGTATTCCTAGGAATCAACAGAGATAATCATATCCTCAACAATTCCCTACGGAGATACTGTGGATTGGTCTGCAAATTGCAAGACTGTCGTGGTCTTCCTTAATGATCCTTGGAGATTTGGTTTGAGAATAGTGTCCCTAGTCATCACATTGATGGAAGCCCCAAGATCAATCAAGGTATAAGGAACAATGGTGCCATCGATGTGTACATCTATTACAGGACTTCCAGGATCTAGATACTTTGGGAAAATTACCCACCCCAACATTAAGTCAGACAACTATTCAATGACATTAATGGTAGGGGTGTCTTTCTTTTGCTTTCCTGGATGTTTGAAATGCTTCTCTTTGATCAACTTGTTGTATATGGGTACATATTTGATAGCTTGGAGAAGTGAGATTTTGACACAGAGTTTTCAACTCACCTAGAAGTTCAGTCTCTTCTGGGGTGTGCTGGACTGGATGGGTAAACATTTGAGGAAAGGGGGGTGGATTCACTCTAGGTACACTTTCCTCTCTTTCCTCCTCACTCTCCCTAGGTGGAGATGGAGGTTGTTTATCCGAGAGAACTCTCCCAGACCTAAGGCTAATTTCATGAACTTCCACAACATGGGCCAGGTAGGATGTTTCTCCACTGTAGACCTGTTGTGCCTGTCTTTTGTTTGGGTTCAGGTTTGGTTGGGCAGGCATATGAGGTTGTTTAGGTGGATCAGGGTGTAGGAGCTATAGTTGAAATGGAGGTGAAGGAAATAGAGTTGGAGCTTGGTTGTATGGGGCTTCCACCCCTGTGGTGGTGCATTCCACTAAGGTTGCGGAGGAGTATATAGTTGAAATGGTTGGTTGGCTGATTGGGAATGGTATTGAGGTGTAAAAGACTAGGGAGAAGGTGTAGACCAAGAAGGATGAGAAAGGGGGCACCAAGGGGGAATGGTTGTGTTTTGATTAGGGTTGTAATATGAATAGGGTGAAACTTGCATGCCTTGCTAGTATGGTTGAGGTCCATGACGCCTCCTTTTATTTATGTAGTAGAGTTGTTCAGTCACCCCTTAGGTTTCTTGATAAACAAATTTTCATCTAGGCAGAGAAGGACACTTGTTTGTGGAGTGGTTTTCCTCATAGACCGAGCAAATTTCTATAAGGTTCAATGGACATTCATTCCTAGGGTGCCTCCTCGTGCATCTAGGGCAGAATATGGCTAATTATCTCTCTGCTTCCTCTTACTTTCTTTTGATCTGCATAGTGTCCATTTGCAGAGAAAGGTTTTGCAACATTTCACTCTTAAAGTCTTCCAACATGTTCCCAATTTCACTTTTTATGGATGTACTAGAAGAGGATGAACTGGCCATCGCTTGACTGACCCTACCCTTCTTTCTAGCTACCGTAGAATGATTCTTGAAATCTTTCTTGATATCATCATAGGGTAACTAGTAGATGTCCCCTCTTGACAATAGGTTTAGGGTTTCTAGGAGATCTTCCCCAATCCCCCTAAGAAGGAATAACTTAAGTGATTTGGGATCAAGGGTGCACCTGGCCCCTTTGTAGCTAAGTTGGAACCTCTCCTTAGAATCCTCTAAGGACTCATCATATCCCAAGGTCATTCTAAAAATTTCCTCTTTGGTATCTTTGGACCTGCAGTAGTCCCTATACTTCTTGTTGAAAGCTTGTTGCATCTGAGCCCAAGTGGTGATACTATCCCCAGGTAAACCCATGAACTAACGCAGGTCTACATCCTTGAGAGTGGATGGGAATAATTTCAACTTCTGATCATCAGAGGTGTATCATAAGTTCTGCATATGTCAACAAATTCAAACAAAAAAGTGTCTGGATATTATGAGGTCAGACCATGGAAGTGAGGAAGAGCAGAGGGGCTTATGTTTTTCATCTTGGCATCCCCATTAGTTTCTCTGATGGGAAAGCACCCTCAACTCTTTTCCTGTCTCCCATTTCATTTCTATTTTCAGCCATTGTGTGAGTTAGTGGAATGATTCTTATTCTTCCTCTATAGGCTCTTCAAAAATCTCTGGTTGTTCACCTAAGGAGTCCTCTAGTTCACAGCCACCGAAGAAGAGGGAAGGTTGGATGTTTGAAGTGTTGGGGGGTATTTGGCATAATATTCTCAAGAAAATCCATTAAGTTTTTCTAGCGAAGTAGAAATATCCAAAGTAGCTGTGTATCTACCTCCATTAGGGCTAGCGAAGCTGCTCCTAGGTCTCCTTGAAGAGCGAAGTTTCCAAAATGAAGATCATTTTGACTCCAATTCTCCCTATAGCAAGGCACTGGTCCTAAATCTTTGGTGGTCACCCCTACCTCCTTCAATACAAAAACGATATGAAATCGGTGCAAAACCTAAGAGATCAGAAATGCCAATTGCAACTTATCCTATGAAACTGAAAGATAATGATCTAATTAGTAGGAAACCCTAGATTACGCAAAAAAACAAGAATTTTGTCTTTTTGGGTTGTATGGGAAGTGTTCCTCAAACCATGATCCCTGAAGGGAGAAATGAGGTGAAAAACACTTACTGTCAGCCTTTTTGGAATATCTTTGTATCACTACAATGCTACTGTTAGAACTATCCACAAATGGAAGCAAACTAATTAACCCTACCAATATTTGCAAATTAAAAACACCAAAATAAGTTTAACAACTAACTATGAGTATAACCTAAGCATACATATACAACAAGAGGAACCTCTACTACTAGGGTTGGGCCCTAACCCAAGAGCTTCAGTCCTCTGAGTCAACTCAGTCCTGGATCAAGGGAATGTTGCTCATTTTTATTAAAATATCATAAATACACAAGAGTGCTTGGCTACAATGCTTCAACTTGGAAATACTGCTTAGCTATCTTGAAAAAAAAATATGAATCCTAATGAGGCTCTAGGCCTCTTGATTTATACAACTGAAGTTACCAACAACTTCCTTAAATTTAGGGAGGCTTGGCTTCCAATCTCGAGATCAACTGGTCTTCAATTGTCACTGGCTTGGCTGCTAATGAACCACATGACTCTACTGCTTGTAACTCTGAGTTGATGAGATTTGATTGAGGAATATTCAAGTGAGTGAGGAGTTAAGGAGGGAGATCCTATCTCCTAGAATCCCTCTTGCTTGTCTTCATTCAAGTTCTTGCACTTTAATTAGCCAAAACTTGCTCCAAAACTTGCAATCACTGCATATTAGACCACTATACATGACATCTCATATTTACTCTCCTCATTAAGAAAAATATAATTAAACATGTAAATAATTATGAGAAAAGTTGATTTTAGTAAGCTCGAGGTGCATTAAGGTCCATAAAATTTACCCATTGATGAGGCTCATCATCACCCCCTATTGAAAATGTTGCTCATCCTCTGAGCAACTCAATCTATGTCCATGTCTTTCATTTCTTTGGTGGTCTCCCTGACATTCCAGGCTTCTATTGTAGTCTCCTCCTCCTGCGAATAAAGTCTTGCATTCCTCTCTACCTCCTCCCACTGCTTCCTTTCTTCTTCTTCTTCCTTTCTCCCCTATAACATACCTAAAATCAATGGTGGGCTGAGTTTCAATCCAATCCAGTTGAATTTGAGCCTTTGTAATGTTTTCTTATACATTGGGACTCTTTCTAGTGCACCCCTCATTCTATAAGGAGAATGATATTCTTTGATCTTTATGTTGTAGGGTAGGGTGTTCCATCTCCTTTAGCAGGCTTGCTAGCTTTCATCACCTAGCAATATCATCATGTCTTCAAAATGAGTGACTGCTTGTTCTTGTATAACAAGGTATTGTGGTGTAAGCTTGGGATCATTTGCAATGAGGTTATGAGTGCTGATGACAACCATTGAATTAGGTTGTTCTGCTTTGATGAAAATGGATTCTGCTTCTTCTCTTGTCAATACCATTTTCATTTCTATAGCTCTTGCTTCCTCATGACTCATCCAAGATTCCAAGGCCATTAGTTGTAAGTCCCCTAACTTTGGATTGGGGCCACACACATTTAAATCTGTCAGAGCTAAATTGTGTAGGTAGAACTCAAATATTTTTTCTCTATCCTCTAGGATTCTTTGATCACAGATGTCAATGAGTTGCCTATAGTCTTGGAAAGGCATATTTCCTCTTTGTGCTAGGCTTTTTATCTGAAACTGCAACCATTGTTCTTTGAGGTATAAGGCATATGATTTTTCTGGCATCCTGCATTGAATTGCCTCCATGGATAACATGCCATAGTTTCTAGTTGGCCCTTTTTTTCCTATAGGTTCTATCTTAGCCATGTGTTCTCCACCTCTAATTGAGATTTCATCATTGTTTCCTTGTCTCTTATGCTACTTAATTCTCTGCCCATTTCTTGCAACTTCTCTTCCATATGGCCTACATCCTCCACCCCTTTTGATTTAGCAATTTTCATCCACCGATGTGTTCTTTCTCTCTCTTTTTCAAGTTCAAAGAATAGAGGAATGGAATTTTTTTGTGGTATCACTTACCTCCTTCAATGAATTTGTAGTAGGAGAAGAGGTTTGGCTATGGGCTAGGCTCCTTTAGCTCCTGGGCCTCTTCCTCTATTTTTTCTTGAGTAGGCTCTGCCTCTTTTCCTTCCCTTTTTCATGAAGTCACATCTTACACCCTTGAAACTCCATTAAGTTTTTCTAGCGAAGTAGAAATATCCAAAGCAGCTATATATTTTCCTCCATTAGGGCTAGCGAAGTTGCTCCTAGGTCTCCTTGAAGAGTGAAGTTTCCAAAATCAAGATCATTTTAACTCTAGTTCTCCCTATAGCAAGGCACTAGTCCTAAATCTTTGGTGGTCACCCCTAACTCAACGGATCATCTTCCTTTTCATCTTCTCCTCACTTCTTTTCCTCATCTCTTTAAGGATAAAGAGGCCTATCTAGGGCCTAGTGCGAATTCCATTAGGGGATAATTCTTTGAATTCCACTTGGATATAACTATTCCTTAGTTTCTCCCCTAGGCATCCTCAAAGTTTGAATGAATTCCCATGGTGGAATCTCTCGAAAAATCAATGCCCTAGCCTTCGCAAGAAGAGGGAACCCTAAAATATTATCCTTCAACTTGGGGATTTATTTAAGGTATGAGATTTTGCACTCATTGGAGTAAATCATAAATTGCCTTATTCCTTGACTAGCTAGACCTTGGATGAACATTTATCCCATGAAATATCTCAATCGTAAGTCTCATGTAGTCCTCCCTACAAGGGGTTTTTTGTGAGAAGTCCTTGTAGATCCTCCCAAAGCTCACAAATTCATTGAATCTTCCCATTAAATGATCCATGCTGCCTCAATTCATAACTCCCTTAGACACATATCTATCACAAGTGAGGGTCATTGGGAGTCCTCCCGTCAATGAAAATACACAAAGAGAAGGAGGCATAGGTTGTGGTGATAGTAGGCCTTTGTCCCAAGGATTTGTTATTCCCTCTAGCTCTAACGCATTTACAAGGCCTTCTAGTTTGTGTAGCAATAGGGAAAAAACATGAAATACAAATTGAGAATGGGTTTATGGATACCCAACTCATTATAAAGATTGGTTGAGGCCATAATATGAAGAGTGGGTTTATGGATACTAAGTTTAGTATAATATTAGTCATGGCCAAAATATGAAGAAGAGGGGGTGTATGAATACCCAACTCAAATACAATTCAATGAGCTTGAATAAAATTGAGAATGGGTCTATGGATATCCAACTCGAACATTGATGGTGGGTCTATGAATACCTACCTTGAATATTGAGAATGGGTTTATGGATACCTAGTTTGAATTTTGAGAGTGTGTTCATGGAAACCCAACTTGATATAAGGTTAGCGTTAGTTGAAATGTGAAGAAGACCAAGTTTATGGATGGCCAAATCTATATGTAGTTGATTGTAGATGAGGGTGCATCCAAATTGAAAGTTGAACAAGAGCTAAAGATTGCTTTAATGCTCAACCAATTGCATTAATGACACAATAATATTTGGTTGGTAGTTGAATTTGAGCATTACATGATTTTGAGCACAAGCCCAGAGACAAAGGATAGAACACAAAATAAGAGTGAGTTTATGGATAACCAACTTAATATAAAGGTTGGTTGTGACCAAAATATGAATGGTGGGTTGATGAATCCCCATTAAGATACATCACATTAATTCTCAACCAATTTCTTTAATGACAATAATATTTTGTTGTAGCTGAATGTGAGGATTACATCATTTTGAGCACAACTCATTAAGATGAATACAAAGCTACAGAGATAGAGGATGAAATACAAAATGAGAATCTGAGATTGGTCATGGCCAAAATATGAAGAAGAGTGGATTTATGAATATCCAACCCAAACACAATTAAGAGAGCTTGAAAAAAAAATAAAGAGTGGGTCTATTGATGGCCAACTCAAACACTGAGAGTGGGTGTATGAATACCTAGCGCGAATGTTGAGAGTGGGTTTATGGATACCTAACTTGAATGGGAGAGTGCATTTATGGATACCCAACTTGATATAATATTAGCCTTAGTTGAAATATGAAGAAGAGTGGGTTTATGGATAGCCAACTCAATACAAAATAATGAGCGTAGTTGAAGGTGAAGCTTAGATTCTTGTATTTAATACTTCCCCCTTAATCTAAACAAGAGGCTTTAAAGAAAATGCATACATCATAAGATACATCCTAATTGAAAGTTGGAAAATATCTAAAGACTATTGTTAAATCTCAACCAATTGCATTAATGACACAAGAAGATTCAGTTGTACTTGAATGTAAGGATTACATCATTTTGAACACAACTCATGAATATGAATAAAGGGCTACAGAGACAAAGGATGGAATAAAAATTGAGAGGGGGTTTATGGATGATCGACTCAATATAAAGGTTGGTTGTGGCCAAAATATGAAGAGTGGGTTTATGGATACACATTAAAGTACATCTCATTAATTCTCAACCAATTGTAATTTCATTATTGGAATTTTAAGAATTAGTAAGATTCACTGAACTTCCTACACTAATTAAATATGGTTCCATAAAAATTTTATAGTCTCTAATCATCAATGTCATGAGAAAAAAAGGGTATTTGGCCTCTCCTACGTTAATTAGGAACATCGATTGAGCTAACACTCACTCCAAGAAATCTGATCAAGCCAATGATAATAAATAGAAGGGAAGTAATCCAAACACCCCCACAACTCGCCCACACCTACCCCCCTCCCCCCTAATTGAAGCTTTTTACGCTATAACTAAATTTAAAGGGGTAGTGTGACACCACCCTTATCCTCTCCACCACTGGAAATGAAAGAAAGGGAAGTAATCCTAACACCCCCACAATCCCCCCCATTGAAGTCTTATATTCCAAAGCGAAGTGTAAAGGGGGGAGTGAATTCACCCTTATCCTCCCCATCGTTCACAATGATGTTAGTTTATGGAATATAAAAAGGGGAATTCAAAGCCTCCTTGTTCTCCTATCTGCCTACATTAGGACAACAAACACCTCTTGAATTTGATTCCCTCCTTACATTCTCTATTTTTTTCACCTTGATCCCAAATCAAGTGAGGAGAAGCAAAATTCATTGTCATATGATGCCTTGAGTTCACCAATGGAGGGGTGTTTATGCCCATTTTGAGTATTAATTGGCAATTACTAAATTGACACAAATTACTTTAGTAGCCTATGAGTTGTTGTGCTGATGCAGGTGGACCCAGTGTAAAAATTTTGAAATGAGGTCCACATGAGCTTGAACATTAGGGCCTTTAGTGTAGCAAGTGGTGGCTTATTGATTTAGGTTGTAGTTGCATCCTTTGGGTTGTGGGTTGAGAACTCGGGAGAAGTGGATTTCACCCAGTGGTGGATGGAAAAACTATTGGGTGTTGGGGCATCTAGCAAGTGGTGGCCTACATAGTTGAGGGAGTGATATGAAGATGTAAAAAAACTATTTTAATGATAAGAAGTAGAGTAGAAGCAGGCTGGTTTTTTTTTCTCCTGGAAAGGTTTCCACTTTATATCTTGGTGCCTCATGTGTTTATTAATGTGTTGCTACACATGGTTATTTGTTTATATGTTTTCTAGTCATATACATTGATCATGTTAATGTTTAGATCTCCTATTTATATGTTGTGTTGTTAATCAATTAAAATACAAATCAATTGTAAAAGGCAACAAGTTTAATTTGGTGATCTATGACACTATACTGATTCAATGCCCCCTCTCAGCATTGTAAAGCTTCCAACATTTGGTACCAGAGCAGGAGTTTTCAAGTGTAGATTGATTGTTGGAAATCATATCTAGGTGAAATTTGATTTATTTTTTGGAATGGATCAGCAAGGAGTATATATGCTCATATCTACAAAGCACCAGGTATGGGCTGGAAAAATTTAATCTGAATTATTAACTTGTGGATTTGACATTTGGATTTTACTATGTGAAGGTTGTG
This sequence comes from Pinus taeda, assembly GCA_000404065.3. Lineage (NCBI taxonomy): Eukaryota > Viridiplantae > Streptophyta > Pinopsida > Pinales > Pinaceae > Pinus > Pinus taeda. The sequence goes on along the minus strand of APFE030050069.1, from coordinate 284,582 downwards.
GAACATATTCTATGTCGATGGAGATTTCTAGAAGTGAACTATGTAACGATTTTGGTCCATCCAATGTTTTGGATGGTTACTCCACCCATCATTAGGGACCAAAGAGCTTTATGAGTAAACCGGTGTTGGTGAGCCTTTTTATATGAGAAAGATACTAACTAGTTGTTATGTCACAGTTTAAATAAAGAATTAAACTTGGTTAAGGCCAAATTAAAAATTAAAAAATCTAAAAATAAAATCAATTTTGGGATTAATTTAAAATTAATTAAAATTTGAAAACTACCTATATTAGTAAATAATTGATTTTAAAAATATATTCAATAATTTAATTAAAATCTAGAATTTTATTCTATAACTTAATTTAGTAGTATTTCATATATAATAATAGTAATTTATATGTTAATAATTTTTTAAACCATTCATTTAAAAATGAACGAGGATGTGCCAAAGGAATTTTTATGTGAAAATGTTATAAAAGGAATTTGATATGTTTAATTAATTAATTTTATGTTAAGAAATGGTGTTTGAGAATATTTATGGTCATGTTATATAAAGTTAATTTGCTTTAAGTTACTGGTAAAATTTTAGGGTGTAAGAAATTCTTTATTCATCATGTATCCTCCCTTCATTTTATAAATATCAAAAACTCCCGAACTTATAATATGTACTTTCATTATGTGTGGGATGCATTTGCTAACATCCTCACCACATACATGTAAAAGCGAACGTGAGTAAGTACTATGCCACTCGTCCTATTGTACTAAGTGAATTTCTATAAATACTACGAAATAGCTATGAGGAGTGCATAGCCTCAAAGGGATTGCATGGAAATCGTTGGCAACATGATGAGTTAATTTAGATGAGTAGCCACAACAATGTGATATATTTAAGAGCCAAAATGCATAATTAGGTTTGCAAGATCAACATGCCTATTGGATGTACATGATATTTGCGGGAGCTATGCATGGTACTAGGGTTTTCTAGAGTTGTATGTTAGTTTCATTTCATTTCACTCATTATTGTTTGTAACAAATTCATATATGTTTCCATGAGTGGAAGAGTATTTATTTCAACCATGTATATGTACCTGTCCATCTTTGGATTTGTGGCTAGTTACTCTTTGGTTGAGTAGTCCTTAGTTGAGCCATGCATGCAAATCATTTATTTGGCATGCATAACAATGGACATATAGTTTTTCCATGTAAGCACCTTGAGGGAATTGATGTAGAAACCATGTACTTACATTATATATTGTTGTCGTCATTGAATTTTTTGGTTGCACACTCATTATATTGGGCATGCATAGAAAAAAACAAGGGTATTGGCATAATTCATGTCCATTCGTTGGTGATAGGAATGCATAGAGGTGATCCATACCTCAGGCATTTATTTCATGTATTAGCCTTTTACTATCTCATATTTATCATTTGGATGATGGTGGAGTGGTCTTAGAGTAAAGCATGCATGGAAGAAAGTCACCTTGATTGTGTTGCAAGCATGATTGTACTTATGGATGTCATTACAGTAGCATTGTATGTTATTGATGTACCATGTATTATGCTTATGAAGCCTTGTAATTTCATACTTTTCATTTAGCCATGATGTGTTATGGAGTTTTTGGTCCATGAGGAGTGGCGTCTTGCATGTGACAACGAGAAAAATAACAAAACATCACTTTTAATTGACATTAAACCCCTCTAGATTTTTGGGTCACTTTTTGGACAAATTAGGTCAGATGAAAGAACGTGCATAAAGAGCGTTGAATTTGTCAGATTCAAAATATCAGATGATATTTGTATACCCATTCTCGAGTTATGAAAGCAAATTGATTTGCATGAAGTGGAAGATCATTCTTGGGCCTCCCTTTGGACAATTCAGGTCCGACAAAAGAATGTGAAAAACAAATGTTGAATTTATTGCATTCAAAATATGAGAGAATACTTAGATACCCTTTGTGGAGTTTCACTCATAGTACAATTTGCACGAAATTATGAATCATTCTTGGGCCTCTTTTTTGGTGATTCAGGCCAGATGAAAGAATGTTCATAATGAGCACTAAATTTCTTAGATTCAAAATCTAAGAACATATCTGGAGACCCATTTCAAAGTTTCACAAGTGGTCTGATTTGCAAAAAGTGACAAATCATTCTTAGGTATATTTTTCAGAGATTCATGTCAGATGAAAGAATGCACATAACAAGCATTGAATTTCTCTGATTCAAAATTTGAGAGCTTATTTGAATATGCTTTTTAGAGTTTCACATGTGGTCTGATTTGCATGAAGTGATAGATCATTCTTGGGCCTCTTTTTAGATGATTTAGGTCAGATGAAACAATGCACATAACGAGTATTGAATTTATCCTATTCAAAAATTGAGAGCATATTTGGATACCCCTTTTGGAGTTTAGCATGTGGTCTGATTTGCATGAATTAATGACTCATTCTTGGGCCTCCTTTTTGGAGATTCAGGTTAGATGAAAGAACACAAATAGCTAGCGTTACATTTCTCTATTTTAAAATATGAGAGCATAATTAGATACCTGTTTTAGAGTTTCAAAAGTGGTTTTATTTGGATGAAGTGACGAATTGTTCTAAGGCCTTTTTTTTGAAGATTTAGGTCAAGTGAAAGAACACGCATAACAAACGGTGAATTTATCAAATTCAAAATTTGAGATCCTTTTTGGATATCATTTTGGAGTTTCACACGTGCGATTTGAAGGAGGTGACGAATCGTTCTTGATCCTCTTTTTGGACGATTTAGCTCAGATGAAAGACCACGTATAACAAGTGTTGAATTTCTAAGAGTCAAAACTTGAGAGAATATTTGGATACCCATTTTGAAGTTACTCAAGCAGTCCTATTTGCATGAAGTGGTAGATCATTCTTGAGCCTTTTTCTAGATGGTTCAGTTCATAGGAAAGAATGTGCAAAACGAACATTCAATTTCTTGCATTCAAAATATGAGAGCATATTTGGATATCCATTTTGGAGTTTCATAAGTGGTATGATTTTCATGAAGTGATGAATCGTTCTTGGGCCCCCCTTTTAGAGATTCTGTTCAGATGAAAGATCACATATAACAAGTGTTGAATTTCTCAGATTCAAAATCTAAGAGCATATTTGGTATCCATATTGGAGTTTCATAAGTGCTCAAATTTTCACGATTTGATGAATCATTCTTGGGCCTCTTTTTTAGAGATTTAGGTCAAGCAAAAGAACACAAATAAAGAGTGTTGAATTTCTCATATTCAAAATTTGAGAGCCTATTTGGATACCAATTTTGGAGTTTCACAAATGGTCTGATTGGCACGAAGTGACAAATTGTTCTTGGGCATATTTTTTTGGAGATGCAGGTCAGATGAAAGAATAACGAATGTTGAATTTCTCAAATCCAAAATTTTAGAGCACATTTGGTACCCATTTTTGAGTTTCACTAATGGTTCAATTTGCAAGAAGTTTTGAATCATTCTTGTGCCTCTTTTTCAGATATTTGGGTCCGATGAAGGAACATACATGACAAGTGTTTGATATCTCGAATCCACTATATGAGAACATATTTGAATACCCATTTTTTAGTTTCACAAGTGGTCTGATTTACATGAAGTGACAAATCATTCTTGGGCCTCTTTTTGGACAATTATCATCAGATGAAAGAACATGCATAACGAGTGTTGAATTTATCATATTGAAAATATGAGAGCATATTTGGAAATAAAAGATGATGAATTCTTTACTTCAACAAGTACTAAAGAAAATGCCTTCAAAGAATCCCCAAGTTGAAGGATTAGCTTCTAGGGTTCCCTCTTGATGTGATGGCTAGGATATCAAATTTACGGAGATTCCACTATGGGAATTCCTCCAAAACATAAGGATCCCTAGAGGAGGCACTAAAGAAGAATCTTGTCCAAAAAAAATTCAAATGTCCTCCTAAAGTATTTCACACCAAGCCTTAGAGAGGCCTCCTTATCCTTAAAGGGACAAAAATAAAGGTGAAAAGAGAAATGATTTGAGTGGTAAGTGATCACCAAGGATTTTGACCAATGTCTTACACCTTTAGGGAGGTATGGAGCCGTGAAAAATGTCAATATTGGTAGCTCGTTCTTTTAGAAGACCTAAAAGAAGTAGCTTCACTATCCCTAACGGAAGCAACTTCACTACACTTTTAGATATTTATACTTCAAGAACACATTATTAATTGAGTTTCAAGGATGAAAATCCAACAAATCCTATAGGAACATTCATTCATTCACTGTCTATGAGTAATACATGCAAAATTTCCCCATAGTTACAAGTTACAGACAATATTGCATCAATTAGGGAACATTAATAATCATGAGACAATATTCCATGCATTAGACATTAAAAAATCATAAATTCATCAATAAAGAGAACTTACAATATTGAGAAGAACATATCAATCCATAACAATTCCAATTAAAACCTCCAAGGGGCCATTTCTCAGAAGCCAACTTGGCATCTAAATGGGTTTTTTAACCAAATTTTATATTTAAATATTATTTTTTCCTATTTCTTTACAATAGTCCAAATAGCACTTTATCTTTGACTGCAGAAAAACTATAATGAGAAGAACATGCTACTAAATAATAGAATAATTTTTACTTTATTTACATAGAATAAATACAAAGATCATTATGAAGATTGAACCTAGTTACATTTTCTAACAAATACTACTAGCTAGTGAAGCTAGAGGCTTGAAGTTGTCCCATCGTACTCCATTAACAATAGTATAAGATAATGATAGGATTAGGAATAAACCTAATACTTTTGAAATATGGGATATTTCATATTTGTAGTATATTTAAGGAAACTATATAAATGTCCATGGATAACCATGATAATTAAATTGGACTTACTCATAACATTTGAGATGAAAATACTATGTTCCATGAGTTGTAGAGAGATTGCGGACAGATGGTATGGGTTTCTTAAGTGAAAGCTAGAAAAATCATCCTAACATGGTCAAATCACACGTGTAGTCCATATTGTCTACAATTATGGAAGGTCATGATGCCATTTGCAAGAAATTGCAATCTAAGTTGTTATCTATTTGAAGAAAGGAATAGATGGTCTTAGTTGCTACTTAAGAACTAGCCGAAAGGTTGGATGAGCATAACATTAAGTTGTTTAGGAGACAATTGACCAAGGGGGAGTTGCTTAGGATTTATGGACCATCCAATAAGAATGAGTTAAGGAGGAAGGGTTTTTTCTTCATCTACAAAGAAAAATGGGGGCATAACCACTTGTGTTTGAGTGACATAGAGCAGATGACAATGGTAGATCAAGAGGAGATTCCTTTTGATTGTCTTGATGAGGATTCTTCTTTAATAGTTGAGTCCATGGGTTTTTACGAGGATACCTCTAAGGAGCAGGAGCAGTCATTTGGAGATATTAACGACAACTTAGGCATGCATCCATGTGTCATGGAGGAGTATGATGAGTAGTAGATTTCCCCATGATGGAAGAAGATCAAGGAACAAACTTGAGAGATGAACGATTGATAATTTAACATGGAGGGCACAGAGGGAAGTGTGAGTCAGTTGTGCAGGATGATATGAAAAGTGTGCATGATGAACTATTTTTGGAGATCCAGTTGGAGGCTCATGTTGAGCCCATGATGGAGGAGGATGAGGAACCATATTTTGGACCAACCATTGATGAGGAGTAGACATATGCATAGGTAGTTGGTAGAGTTGTAGTAATTTCAAGAAGCAATCCTCTCCAAGAGTACATAGACAGGGAATACAACATGATTTTCCCACTTGTGTCTATTATAGAAAGAGAAATAAGGTTTTATAGATGGATCTTATTATTTGAATAGGAAGATCTGCATGAGTTGAGAATGGTGCAACATAGTGAACTTGTTCCATATACAAGGACCCATGCATCTGTTCCTTTCCATAGGATGGATTTGCGAGATATCATGAGTTGGTATCCTTTTGATGGTGTGATATTCTTAGTCAAGGGCTTAGTATAGCATGGGCCCTTAGATGTGAGGGATACTACATGCTCCAGTGGGAGGTGTGATGTAAGCTGACACAATATTAGCCATTGATCTTTGAAGCCTAGTTCATTGTTTTCTGGGCTAATGGAAACTTGTAGACCTATGTGTTTTATTTTTTGTAATTTTTTAAGGAGGTTCCAAATTTACTGTGATTAAATTAAGTTTTTGTGTAACTAAAATACACTTATGTTCTAGTATATTAACCATTTTCCAGATCACTGTAGCAAAGAATTGTTTGGTGATCTTCATTATCCATCAAAGAAACACCAAGAAGACATCGATACTATTTCTTGAGGTTGAGTTGGGTAAAATCACTGTGGGAGAAATTCCATATCATCTCTAGAAGTGCCAAGTCATTCAAAAGAGAGAGAGAATGGGTTTGACAATGCATAGCTGATTGTATGGAGCAGAGGATTTGTCATTGGGTACACATGTTGTGTTGTATGATGCTAGGGTTTTGACACTTATTTGTTCTATCTAACCTTGTATTTGTCAGTCATCACATGTATTGTTGTTGTTGTAAGGTGTTGAGTTATTAGAAAAATTTGTTACAGGCATAATGGAGGAAATTGCAGCTCATGGAGGACTCACTGAGGTAGTTCATGGTTGACTGTGTTGAACCTATCATTAGAATAAATTTGATGAGGATAATGTTTGAAGGGCTCATGGCATGGAAGGATGAGGAGCCAAAGTGAACGCATGAATCTAGAACTCCCAAAGAAGATCAGAAATCAAATTACAAGAGAGCAGATCTGTTTCAAATGTTAGGAATTATGGACACCATATCATAGATTTAAAAGAGATAGAGAAGCAGATGGGATTGCAAAAATTGGAGAAAAAAAGAAATGGAAAGGAACTCAGGTTAGATGATTATGGGAAGGGTTGAAGGGTCCCTGGTTAGACAAGAGTTTCATGTGGAACACTCTAACTTGCATGATCGCGAGGAGAGGCATGAATCAAAAATACTTGAATCACATCATGAGCCTACTCTTTTAGGGAAACCTATTGCCACACAATCTAGTAAGGCCCTTGGATGGGAACCTTTGGGACCACTACTAGACCAAATGACAATAATGGGACAAAGACCCACAATGACCTTAGTTAGTGTCCCCTGCTCTTTACGAACTTTCACTGATGGGAGGATTCCCAGTAGAATAGGAATCACTTAAAATGGAAGGGTCAATGATCTATATGAAGTGATTCCACTAATCCCATTCAAGGAGAGGCTCAATTAAGGCATGGTGAAGTACTAGTATCTATAAGAAACGCCTAGGATAGAAATCAAGATCTAGGGCTTGTAATAATGCAATGAGGTTCAATATGCCTAGATTCAACCTTCCATTGGGATACAGGACCTCTCTAGAAGCTTTGAAATATGTTTTTTTCTTGAAAATGGCATTTTCTTCACTTGAGAGACCTAGAAAGATCCCACACAATATCTATGTTTTAGGAATAATCGTGGGAGGAACTCCTCCAATGAACTCACTATGCCAAGGTGAGAGAAGGAATGGGGTCTTCAATGGTTTATTCCAACGAATACCATATTTTGCAACCCCTAAGATGACCACCTTATCATAGGGAAGAAGCAACTAGGTTTCAATATAAAGACACAATTATGGCATCAAATTTATGGAGATTTAACCGTGGGAATTCAACTAAACTTGGAGATCTTGTAGAGGATACACCAACACATATACTTATCTAAACAATTTTGAAATATCTCCCCTCTATAAGATTTCAGAAGAAGCCCTAGTTGGTCGTCTAGGAAATGGGGCCGAATATATTGGAGGATAGAAAAGAGAAGGAAAGGAAAGATGACTACCAATTTTACTTAGATTAGTGCCTAATCCTTGGGCTATGGAGTCTATGATGATTTACAATTTTGCCAAAATTGTCTTCAGGGAGGCCAAAGAGTGATGCCCTAGCAAGCACTCTTCAACAATTACCAACCTAAGTTTTTATGGATTTGCATGGAAGAAAGACAAATCCCAACCATTAGGAACATTCATCTATTGTCATACAATGAGTAACATGTGAAATTTCCAATCAAATAACATTTTACAATTATATTCAATAAAACTAGGACAATTTTTTTTTAATTAATTGCAATGATTCCACATATTAGACATTATTCAAGAGATATTTTAAAAAATAAAACTTACAAGATTATGAGATATATCCATCCATATAAAATAAAAGTGGCTCCAAGAAAGAAAGAAAATTTCAGCCTCCAAAGATATTGAAATGCATCAATAGAAGTCTCCAATAGTCATCCAATAAAAAGTGTGAAATTCTTCAAGAGAATAGATCCAAGTGTGATGATGATGATCTTTCACAATGGGGGAGATCTAAATTTATATGATCCTATATCTAATTCAAATTATCCTAATATGCCCTTAAAATTATTTTAATGTGAAAAATAACATATCCTTGGTGACAATCCCACAAAGTAGCTCATAAAGTGAAGAAGAGGCCATCCAAAAGTGGCCCAAAGTGATGAAATTATGATGTAGAAGGGTGGTTGGACAACCCCTTTGAGTCCTCAATGTGCCATAGTGAAAGTGAGGGCTCCATGAATGATAGACAAAGGGGTGGCCCCTTGATCTATAAGCAAAACATCATGTGGTGCTCCAAAGTGGCTCTCAGGCACAAGTAGTGGTTTGATGAGTATCCTAATGAAAAATAAGCCTATAGACTACTCCAAATAAGGGCACTGTAGATGGTACTTTCCCTCCCATGTCTCAAGGATGTGACAAACCTCCTCTAGGCCTCGTAACAACTCCCAAACCTTGTATATACTGCTAAGCTGGCTTGGGGCACCACTGGTCCAAGTGCATCATCTCACATATAATGTGAGGTAATGATCAAGCTACTGAACATACTAAGGCTTCCCATGACATGATATAATGCTCTGTCACATGATGGAAACCCATGGTTCTCAACACATCCCCTACAAGTGTTAATATGATCCTCTAGTGGGCTTGGGCCCTAGTTAATTTTCTCAGCCCATGATGAAACCACATGCCAATCCTGTATAAGATCCAATGCGTCTCCTCACCTTCAGGTGCAATAATTTGTTTGTCCATATAAGTGAATCAAGCTTGTTAGTCAAGGGCACAACTGAGATTCCATAGTAGGTTTCCCTTCAAAATTTGGGGCCTTGAGCATGTAATGATGTTACCTCCCTATGTAAGAGTGGTTAATAAATAACCCTATTACGTGTTCCCAACCCCTAAAGGAATGACATTTCTAAGGTACATCCTTTCAAGTGGTAGGTGTCATGTGGATAATGATGAGGTGGATAGGGACACAGGGGTCTCAAGGCCAAATGACTTGGGCTCAAGGGTGGTAATTAGGGAAAATTTTAAGGATGGAACTTTATCGTAAAGTTTAGAAACCTCTATGAATATTAATAGTCCCTAATATGCAAACTATAAAATACTTGACAATATTTAAAAAAAATTAGTCAATTTTCCATTGATTTTGTATTAGTATCTATATATTTTTGGATAATTTTAAGATAGAATAATTTTATAATATAAATTTTGGGTGAATCAATTTTAGAAAAAATGGAAATTGACGAATATTTTTTTTGGAAAAACCATGGAGAATTAGCTCACCTACGAATATTAGCCCCTAAAGTTTTCCTTGGTGGTAATGATGTGGTAAGTCCACATATTTGAGTGTATAGATGTAGGAGGGAGAAATCGTGGTACATGAGTTACCCCAACCTTTATTTTTGCACCCTTATTCATTTTCCATTTTCCTTTTCTTGATCTTCCTTTTATTATACTACTTGAGGCTACAAGGGATGAGAGCATATTGTGTATGATATAACAATGATTACCCCTTTAAAGTGGGGAAGCTCATCGCCCACTAGGGGTTGGGACAAATACCAAATGACAACAATGGGAAAAAGACCCACTGTCACGTCAGTCAATGTCCCATGCTCTTCACAAATTTTCACTAATGGGAGGAGTCCCGGTAGAATAGGAATCACTTAAAAAGGAAGGGTCATGATCTATATGAAGTGATTCCACTAAGCCCATTCAAGGAGAGGATTAATCAAGGTTTGAAGACATAATGGGATCTCCAAGAAATACGTAGGACAGAGATCAATATCTAGGGCTTGAAATAATGCAATGAAGTTCAATATGCCTAAAGTCAATATTCCAATATAATGTAGGACTTCTCTAAAAGATTTGCAATATGGGTTTTTTCTTGAAAAGGGTGTTTGCTTCATTTGAGAGACCTAGAAAGATCCCACAAAAGACCTAGGGTTTATGAATAATCATGAGAGGATATCCTTCAATGAACTCACTAGGCTAAGGTGATAGAAGGATGGGGTCTTGAATGATTAATTCCAACGAATACCAAGTTTTGGAACCCCTAAGAGGACCACCTTATCCAAGGGAAGAAACAACTAGGTTTCAATCCAAAGATACAACTAGGGCATCAAATTTATGGAGATCTAAAAGTGGATATTCATCCAAACTTGGAGATCTTGTATAGGATACACCAATGCAGATACCTATCCAAACAGTTTTGAAAGATCACCCTTCTATAAGATTTCACAGGAAGTAATACCCAAGATTAAAGAGAAGTTATCCTACTTCATTTCAAAATAATAATTTGGCTTTCTTCAGAACAGGAAAATACATGATGCAGTAGCCATTGCCCAAGAATGCATGCATTCTATAATGGCCAATAATTTTGTTCAAGGTTGTCATTGATGTCAATATGGCATTGTTGGAGATGGAAAATATTCTTGTGATAAATGCCTTAAACCCTTTCATGATGTTGCCCTAACTACATGACAAAACCCTAAGTACATTTATGCCCTAGATTGGTGATACATGATATAAATGCCCATAATACTCTAGAATATGCCTTAGCCCTAACACATTGATGCAAGTCATAATAATTATGATGCCCTTAAGATACATGAATGGAAGCCTATGTGTATGAAGCCCTAATCCTAATGAAGAAGCCCTTTCCCTAATGTCCATGAAAATCCTTAGATAATTGATGATGAAGCCTTAAATGAAGATGCCTATGAATACATATTGAAAAGGCACCCTAATCTTGTTGATGCCCATGATACCTTTAAAGAAGCCCTAATCCTAATAAGTTTGATGACCTAATTCTATAAAGAAGGGGCCCTAAACATTAGATGCCTAAAAGTAAAATCCTAATTGTAACAACCTATCTTTAAATATAGAGAACACAAGAATAATAGCAGGTATATAATGCATGCATATGATAGCTACATATGCATGTGTCGCATACGCCACACTAATATTTATATACTAAATTAACTGTAAGTACTAAATACCATGACACTTCTTCGAATAGAGGTTCTACTCATCCATCAACGCCCATATTGCTTAATGTATGGGTAAATATTAAAAGAGGACTATATAAATTATATATTCCAGATTATTAATAAAATAATAAATTAATTTTTAAATATATATAAGAAATTAATTAAAAGGGGTACTAAGTATAAAGTTATAATGTTTAATATTAAAAGAGTACTTAATAAACATAATGTGATTATTAAAATCATAAAACATATATATATATATATATGTGTGACCTTTAAAAGAGATAAGGGAGATGATACGTGACATGGGAGTGTGTCACCAACAAACGAAGCGGTGGGATGCTAATGGAAGAGCGGCCACTGCTAAGAAACCAAATAAAAACCACAGAACAAAGATTTAGAAGGGGGACAGAGGGAAGAAAATCTGGAGGAGGAAGAACATTATCTATGGGAAATCATCCATAGGAAGAGCCTGAATCATTCCGAGGTTCTGGGCACGGGGGAACAGTTGGCTTCAACTAAGAAGCTTATTGGATTGAGTAGCTAGGTTCTGCTCAGTTTGGTTGGGTGGATTCGGTATTTTGGTAACCGAAGTAGGGAGGTGGAGGCATCATCAACCGCAAGGGCACAGGTAGGTACCCTCAACAGTTCTATCAAATTTCAGGAAAAATAATTACAGGTTTAGGATAAAATCTCTTTTACTGTTTTACATATGTTTTTTTTTGGTCTTTACACTAATGGCTGCCATAAATAAAATAATAATGAAAATCTCACAGAAATAATTTTATTGGTAGTAAAATGACCCTATTTAAGGATGGGATTGGCATAGGAGTGTAGAGGATTTTTTCCTCTTTCTAATGAACTATTACTCGCCCCCAAATTCCTTACCATTGAAGAGAAATCAAATTTTGAAATCAACATATGTAAAAAATTGTCAAACTGTCCAAGCTGACTTGAGTAGGATCGCAACACTTGGCAAAGAGACGCATCCCTTCAAAATATGGAAAAACCACTCTAAATATAAACCTAAATTCATCCATTCAAGCTCAGATTTTTTAGTGGACCACGGGATTGTATAAATAGAGCGAGGCTTTAAGTTGTAAAGAGAGCCAAGGGGTGAGATAGATGAATACGAATGGTTCAAGCATAGAGTAAGAATATAAGTGTATTGGTTCATAGTATTAGGAAGAGGATTTTTAGCTGAGTGAGCAGAGGCCTAGTAGAGTTTGCAGCTAAGTGCGCAGACCCCTGTAGCTGAGTGCGCAGGGCAGTGTCGAGTCTATAATCTGGAACGAAGAATAATAAAGAGAATTTGATTCCAATTTCTGTGCATCTGCTTGTGTAATGCCTTCTTTACATTTATGCTATTTTGTTTATCGCGCACACTTATATGATTGTTGGATATACTGTTAATTATCACTAGTCTCACACAAACAAGTTGAGTAATCAAGTAATAACAGATTAAATAGCAAGGAACTTGGGTATAATACGGGTCGCACCCCGAGTAGGGTTGCACAAAAGAAACATCACGGGTTGCAAGGGACTAACAAGTGTGCATAGCAACGTGCACAAGGTCAAACCACAGACCTCCAGAAGCTCATCAGACATCCCCAGGGTGTGGAAATCTGGTTCTATAACCCTCCCATACTACTTCGAGTGAGACCTCAGTCTGCGCTCCACAAACTGTTGCCGAAAGGGCTACTAGTATCGAGATTTGCTTGGCTAAATCACCTTTGAACCTGGATGAGGCCCATACCAGCCAAAAAATGGTTCCGTTGCCGGGATTGGGATCTGCATAAGGGATGTCTAATGTTGTGCCACTAGAATCCAACAAAGAAAGAAATTGAAGAGTGGTTGGACAAGAATATTCATGAGTTCACGACGCAGAAAACAAAAATCCATGAGTATCTAAGGAATAGTGGCTGGAGCGCTACTTGTAAATGGAAATCCATGAAGGTTTCTTTGCATCTTTTCCTTCTAAGTTGTATGACTGGATCGCGAAGCTAACAGACAGCCAGGGAAGGTGTAGGCTTGACAAACCAATCGTGTGGACTCTGGAATTAGTGTGCAGACTAGAAGCGTCAGGAGATAAGATCATGCAAGTAGTGGACCATTGGCTCGACTGAATTATAGGAGGATTTATCATTAAGTTCGCGATAGATACGACCATCAGCTACAGTGAGGCGAAGCGACATTTCCTCAAGGGACCGCGAGGTAAGTATATTAAATCTTTGAACACCTAGATTAAGATGCTATTGTGTGAAAAGCAGGTTATGCGAATAAATTAATGTTTGGGACTACGTGAAGTGGGAAGATCTACAGAAGTGGAAGTAGTGAAGAATTGGAAACCAGTCCCTTAATTTCCCGCTCATGGAAAAGCAAGGAGGAGCTCGCGAAAGTTTCTCCGAGAAGCGCAGTCAGTCTGATAAGGCAACGCATTCCGTGTTTACCACCTCCACCTACACCACCAACCATCTCACCCTCCTCACCTACATCTCCACCCACCCCACCTCCGCCACCACCACAATTCAGTATGACGAGTGCGATCAAACTACTGGTATTCAGAGGAGTAGCGAATGAAGATACAGACCAATTCTGGTTTGTGGTAAGAGCAGTATGGAAAGCACAAGGCATCGTGGATGACAATATCAAGAAGGCTATGCTGGTAAGCGTGTTGCAAGATCGCACATTAACATGGTACATCAAGCATTCTAATGACCATCCAAACATAGGAATCACAAAGATCCAAGCTGCGCTGAATAGGGAATTTAGCAAGCCAAAGTCGGAAACACAATCAATCATCGGGTTTAAGGAGATCACAATGCTCCCAGGCGAGACCCCCTAGGATTTGGACCAAACACTGAAGGGTATGATTCGTGAAGCCAACATGACGTTGACAGATGGACAACACCGTGCATTGTTTGTAGCATCACTGACACCGCACTTAAGGACGACCCTATACAAGACCCTAGTTTGGGAGTCCAACAAATCCACGCTCAAAGCCATGAGAAGCCTAAGGAATAATAATGACATTGTCATTCTCAAAGCTGACAAGGGTGGCGCTACGGTTATTATGAATTATGACGATTATGTAAACAAGATGAAAGACCACTTATACAATAGTGGGAGCTACAAAAATCTGGAGACAAACCCCATCTCTAAAATTACAAGATTAGTGAGGAAGGCTATCAAAGAAACCAATCTAAATGATAAACTAAAAAAGTGCCTCACCCCAGATAGTGAAATCACACCTCAGATCTATGGAGCCCCTAAAGTACATAAAAAAGATGTTCCCTTAAGACCTATAGTGAACACTATAGGTTCTCCCACTTATGAATTAGCAAAAAATGTGGCTAGCATCTTAGCTCCGCTAGTTGGCAAAACCAGCTCTTACATTAAGTATTCCAATCAATTTGTCAAATTCATTAAGGATACAAAATTAGACCCAGGAGACAAAATTGTCAGTTTTGACGTAGTCCAACTCTTTACCAAGATACCCCTAGATGAAGCTATTCAAGTAGTTAAAGAAGTGGCGGACCCCCAAACTGCAAAACTAGCTGAAGTTTGTCTTCGCTCTACCTTCTTCTCCTTCCAAGGTGAGATATTTGAACAAACTTCAGGTGTTGCGATGGGATCACCTTGAGAAAAAAGCTCTTGATTCATACCCTTTAAAACCTAAGTTCTAGGTCAGGTTTGTGGATGACACCAGCGTCAATTGGCCTCATGGTGATAATGAACTTAAGAACTTTTTGAACCATCTTAATAGCATATCAAATGACATTAAGTTCACAATGGAGATGGAGGAGAACAATTGCATACCTTTCCTAGACATTCTCCTGATAAGAAAGGAGGATGGTTCCATAGGTCATAAAGTATTCAGGAAAAAGGCGCATACGGATAACTACCTCCATGCCGATTCGCATCACCATCCAGCCCAAAACATGGGTGTACTGCAAACACTCTTCACTAGAGCTTGTAGAATCTCAGATGAGAACCACGCTGAAGAAGAGATCACTTACCTAAAAAGAACTTTTTCCAACTTAGGATACAATAATAAAAGCATCTACAAAGCCATTCAAAAAGCCAAGTCAGGAAACAATACAAACAAATCAATAAACCCCATGACTTCTAATGCCTACCTCCCATACATTCAAGGTGTCACTGACAAGCTAGCCAAAGTTCTCAAAAAGAAGGATGTCATAACTTCATTCAAGCCTTTATCAACTATCAAACAAAAAATGAAATATGTAAAGGACAGCCAAGAACAGCTACAGCAAAAAGGTGTATATATCATCACCTGCTCTTGTGGAGAGCAATATATAGGAGAAACTAGCAGGTCTATGAAGATTAGGCTCAAGGAACATAGTGCTGATATCCGTAAAGAAAGAACGCACTCTTCAGCTTTAGCTGAGCATGCTGGTAAAACTAACCACCATATATGCCTTGAGGACACTAAGGTTATTGCAAATGAGAAACACCATTTCAAACGGAAAGTTCGTGAGGCCATTGAAATCATTAAACACCCTCGTAACCTTAATAGAGATGGAGGCTTGGAAATTAGTAAAAACTGGAATCCTCTACTCTCACCCATTGAATAAGTTTCCCTTCCCCATCCTCCCCCTTCCTCCCCTCTTCTTTCCCTGTCAAAATTTCCCTCGCCTAACCCATCACCTTAGGTCTTTAAGATATTTGACCCTTGCGTCTTAAATCATCTAGTGGGTTCTTTGATAAACAATAATATTAAGATGCTTGATAGAAATGGGCTCTAGGTATTCATGAAATCAGACCTTCTCCTTTAAACCTAAGGCGCTTAAAAAACCTTTGAATGAATTATGTTAATTAAATACAACAATAAAAAGCTCTCATTTTAACCTTAGTTATTAGTTGAAATATAAATAAACAATAAAATTAATTAATTAATTAATGGATTAATATAATGCTATTAATTCAAATATAAAAATTAAATGAAATAATAGAGATATGCATATATATGTTAATCTATGAATATAGCAATTATATTAATTAATAATATAGTAATTAATAATAACACAAAATGATTATATAAATTAATATATAACATTATAAAGAACCAATCCCACATTAAGAATACTTATATGATTTTTATAAATTAAAACTTATAAAGAAAATCAGTAAAAATAATTAATTATGGAATACATAATAAATGAATATAATAGATTAATACAATAAAATAAATAAATTAATAAAATTATAGGAATAATATAATAAAAATAATGATATACACTTAAATTAATAATAATATAAATAACAATTAAATAAATCAATACAATATAAAATTGATATAACCAAATAAATAAACACTTATATATATTAAGCTTAAAATAATTCATTAAATACAGATTAAATAGAAAATTAAATTAATACAATAATAATATATATATATATTTATTATATATATATATTTATTATATATATATATATTATATAATATATATTATATATAATATATATATTATATATATTTCAGTATATAATCAATAATAATAAATAATAACATATATAATAATAATATAAATAACATATACATTCAAATAAATATATCATGATAATATTATTATTAAATAAAGAAAATACGAGTAATTATATAAAAAAGGTCGGCTTATACTCAGCAACCCTCCTTAACCCTATTTATCTCTTGCTTTTCTCTTCTCTGTAGATCAGTCCTGATGATGAGTCTTGGTATAGGCTCGAAACGTCGACAAAAATAATGAAGAACACTGTGGTTTATCCGAATTCAATTTCTCAAAAACCACTCCACAGAAACCTACAAACTAAGATAGGATACCTCAGCCAGAGGCATGTGAGGAGGTATGGTGTATAAAATGCAAAGGCCAAGGGCATGACAAGGACCACTGTCCAGTGTTCACGAACTACTTGGCAGGAGAAGGGTCGATGCTGTTAAGACCTAAGGCATAGGCAGGGCTGAGCCTGGCGCCTACATTATGGTGCACAATCTGTTAGGTAGGAGGAAAACACACTACGGATAATTGTCATCTATTGCAGAAGTACACGCAGATGTCCCAACAATTGTTTTGTAACATCTGTAGGTTAGTAGGCCATGATGAGTGCACCTACAGAAGCTACGAACTAATGATGGATTGCACTCCTACCTACTGGGTGCAGGCAAAAACACGAGCCCTCGACCCAAATGCGGGAATGTCGCGTGCTGGATTTCAGGGGTGCGGTTGAGGTCGAGGTGGAATGGAACCCAGAAAGGGGTGCAGACAGTTAATTTGTTACAATTGCAGAGGGCCAGGGCACTATGCTCGTGACTGTAGAAACTCGACGAGGACATCATGTTTGTACTGTATTCAGTTTGATCATGAGGCAGAAGATTGCCCTACACTGATAGCGAGAGTGCGCGAAAAAGGGGTACTTCAGCCCCCTCTGACTTAGAATTTGTAGATGATGAGGTCTGAGCCATGCAAAGAAGGCCCGAATGTAAACATGATGCTCAGGAATGGTATAACCACTGGCGATGATAAAGGTAAGCAGCTAGAAGAAAGTGCGTGGGTCCGCAAGGCTCCTACTAAGGAACCTGAATTTGATTTGGAACGCACAAAGGAGACATTCATGGAAACTAAGAAGAGCTTCACAAAGGCCTCCACTTCAGGTAGTAAGGATCAATTAGAACTAGGAATGGATCCTTCAATGCTCACTACCTTTTTGGAGACATGCATGAAACTGTTGTGCGACAGAAAAGCAGTCAAAGGACTACAAGAACTTATCACTAGGTGCGCGGGGTTAGGAGAACCGCGTGTGGTACAAAAACTCGGAAAGCATGAATTGCACACAGGAAGGGAAATGAGATTGATTGCGCAAATCGACGAATATGAAATGGATCAGGTAATCCTGGATCTTGGATCAGACACGAATGTACTACCAAAATAAACATGGGAACGCATGGGCATACCCGTGCTACAGTGGTCTCCTATTTAGTTACGAATGATGAACCAACAGAAGATCTTACCCGTGGGAAGATTGCAAGGGGTAACAATAGACATTGAAGGTGTGAGCGCGCAAATGGATTTTAAAGTGATAGAGATTGTCGATGATAGTAATCCCTATCCCACGC
Organism: Pinus taeda; assembly: GCA_000404065.3. Classification (NCBI taxonomy): domain Eukaryota; kingdom Viridiplantae; phylum Streptophyta; class Pinopsida; order Pinales; family Pinaceae; genus Pinus; species Pinus taeda. The sequence goes on along the minus strand of APFE030050069.1, from coordinate 266,119 downwards.
TACTAGGAATACACTGGGCCACCGATATGAATGGAGTCATAAATCTGAAGAAGCACAAAATGATCTTTGAGAAAAAGTCACTACATGTAGTAGTACCGCTAGATCCAGATGAAGAGCGTGATACACTAAACCGGTGTGCAACGACGATAGTGATGACGATCTCGATTGTATTTAAAAGATAACTGCGCGAGAAGAGGATTGGGTGAATCTAACTGCAGATGGAAGGATTTCGTGGGAGCGCGAGAAATCCTGCACTTCAAATTCAAACGAAGAGATAGAGTGGTGGAAGAATCGGTTGCACGAAGTAACAACCCTTAATTGCAACATGATGGTTAGATCACTGCGTTGCGTGACAACAGAAGCAAGGGATCTACCAACATATGATGGGTTGATAGTGGTGGATGAATTCCTGAACAAATTTGAAAGCGCAGTACCAAAACAACAGCAGTTTGATGTGCTGAAATGGGCACTGCGTGCAATGCTTGCACGATGGTGGGGTACGCATCATGGAAATTTTGAGGACTAGCACAAATGAATAAGGATGATGCACCTATGATTTGGGAAATTGGAGATACGACTAGTAGATAAATATGATGGACGAGATGATCCACGCACACACCTCACGAAATGGACCAAGGTCTACGAGGAAGAGCCACAGCCTGAATGGGAACATTTATTCTATCATACCTTGGATGGCATACCCATGAATTGATATACTGAGCTGGAGCTCCACTATGGTACGAACGAATGGGATGTCTTGCGTGAGGGATTTCTCTTAACATTCATGTTTGAAGATCGTTGGTCAGATACTGTTGATGATGCGCTATAGGCAGTAAAAGCATCTATCTTCAAAATACCCCAAGAGCCAATGGAAGTACTTCAGCCAGAATGGGTGACACAGTTCAGTTGCGCACTAGAGTGCTATAACGTAAATGTTGAGGATGATGATGAGGACCCACGAAATATTAACATTTCAGAAACAAAAAGCTGTCGCGAGATTCAAGGACCATCACTTGGAGACCCCGACATCATCGCACTACTAAAGACAAAGCAGGTTAACATTGGAACAGAGGCAGAGCCAAAGAACGCAATACTTGGAGACTATTGGGATGATGCCATGGTGGATAAGGTCGCTGAGTTACTACGCAAATACTAAGACTTGTTCCTGACCAAAATTACGGACTTAAAAGGGATCATTGGCGACTTAGGGATGATGAAGATCACCCTGAAGCCTGACGCGAAGCTAGTTAAGTAGCAGCTTTATCGCTTGAATCCAAAGTATAAAGAAAAGGTTCTCGATGAGTTAGACAAAATGCTCGCAGCCAGAATTATTGAACCGGTGGAAGAATATGACTGGGTGAGTGCTATGGTAGTACAATAGAAAAAACATAAGGGCAAAATAAGAATATGTGTGGACCTCAGAAAGTTGAATGATGCCTGTGTACACAATCCATTCCCGACACCCTTCACAGATGAAGTACTAGAGAATGTTGACGTCATGAAGCATACTCATTCATAGATGGGTTCTCAAGGTACCATCAGATTAAGATCGCATCAAAAGATAGGAGCAAGACAACCTTTGCGACAGAATGGGGTTGCTTTCGATACACCGTTATGCCATTTGGACTGAAGAATGCGCCAACTATATTTTCACGCATCGTTGTGACCGCACTCAAAGAATACATCCACAAGTCCTTGGACATCTATCTAGATGATCGGATTGTCTTTGGATTAGTTAAGCACCATGTAGCGAGCTTATGCTTGATGCTGGATACTTGCTGTCGACACCAGATTATGCTGAACCTTAAGAAGTGCACATTCTTTGTTCCCTTTAGAAACCTACTGGGACATGTCATCTGCAAACAAGGCCTAATGGTGGACCCTGCGAAGATTGTCGTTACTCTAAATTTGGAAGTACCACGAAGTGTTAAACAACTGCATGCTACTTTGGGACACATTGGATACTATAGGAAATTCATCAAAAGTTATGCCCAAATAACAACACCAATGTAAAAGCTATTGAAAAAGGATGTTACATAGTTGGAATGATGATTACATGAATAGTTTGGATGTCCTGAAGGGGAAACTAGCCTCCGCTTCAATCCTGGTCTTCCCAAAATGGGATGTGGAATTTCATGTACATGTTGATGCATTGTGCATTGCACTGGGATCCGTACTCACATAGGAGGGCATGGAGGGTGTGGATCACCCAATTGCGTTTGCAAGTCAGATATTGTCCAAAGTAGAAAAGAACTATTCTACCACCACGTGTGAGGGGTTGGCAATGGTGTACGCGCTTCAAAAATACCGATACTATTTACTCAGAGGACATTTCAAGATGTATACCGACCATTCCACGTTGAAATAATTGGTGAACAAGCCTATGTTGGGGGGTCGCATATATAGATGGCTCTTACTGTTTCAAGAATATGACTTTGAGGTCATAGTCAAGTTGGGACGCCTAAACGCAAGACTAGATCACTTGTCACGAATTGAGACAGGCGAGGAACTAACGAATTTGGAAGAGGGATTACTTGATGAAAAACTCTTTGTAGTGCACGTCGCGAGTGGACACTTCGAAGAAAAAATCCATTTTCTAACAACAGGGACTGCGCTGAGGGAATACTCAGTCCAACAGAAGAAGGAATTAGTGGTGCATGCGGCGGACTTTTCTATCATTGCGGGGCAACTCTACAAAATGGGCAATGATTAGATACTGCGAAGATATGTACCTGAACTTGAATGAGGTCAGATCCTCACGGAAGCACATGGGGCGCTGTAGGAGGACACTATGCAGGACGCGCAACCACACAGAAGATTCTTCGCGCAGGGTTATGGTGGCCGACCTTGCACTAGGATTCGAAAGCGCACTGTAAGACCTGCGATATATGTCAAAGGACTGGAAAACCATCATGAAGCACCGAGATGCCACTAAATCCACAAATGACACTACAACCATTTGGAAAATGGGATATCAACTTTGTGGGCCCAATCAAACCTCAGGGAAAGATGGGTGCGTGCTATATCATCACCACGATGAAGTACCTTACACGATGGGTGGAAGCGTAACCAGTCAAGGACTACACGACCGCTACGGCTGCGAATTTTTTGTTTGAAACGTGTTGACACGATTTTGCTGTCCAAAAATCTTAATGAGCGATCGCAAAACACATTTCTTGAATGAAACCATCAATGCGCTCAAAAAAGAGTTCCAGGTGTATCATCAGAAAAGTACACTGTACCACCCACAAGCCAATGGGATAGTAGAGGCATTCAACAAAATACTAGAGACTGCATTGACCAAAGTATGTAATGCACAGCGAAATGACTGGGACCTGTGCGTACCTGCCGTATTATGGGCATATAGGAAAACGTGCAAGAAATTGACGAGACATACACCTTTCTGGTTAGTCTATGGCATGAAATCTATCATGCCGATGGAATACATTGTACCTAGTCTATGAATAGCAGCGCTCACAGGCATGACGAACCACGAAGCTCTCGAAGAAAGGCTTGTGAAATTAGAAGAACTCGAGGAAGAATGGTTTCTAGCTAGATTTCATTAGCAGGTACAAAAGCAACGAGAAAAGGCCTGGCATGACCAGCATGTCAAGTTACGCACCTTCAATGTAAACGACTTAGTGCTGTTGTATGGTAGCAAGTTTGAAAAGTTTCCAGGAAAATTTAGAATGCACTGGCTGGGACCATATGTGGTTAAGGAGGTCACAGACGGAAGCACGGTCTAGCTAGTTAAACTAAATGGAGAACCCTTCCCAGGCAAAGTAAATGATAATCGCTTGAAACCCAACACGGGTGGGTCGGCTCTTTGACTAACTGGCTAAAGCACAGCCTTTGTGACCCAAGGAGCTAAACAAGGGCGCAGAACTATAAAAAAATGCAACAGATGTTGGTACCAAGGTAAGGACAAAATTTAGACGTGGATGATTCAGAAGCAAGAATGCATCAGGTCCAGTAGGCAGCGGCTTAGTGTGCTACCGAAATTCAGGCCATCGGGACCAGTTGGACGGACTTTGCACCAAGATCACCGTGCTGATAGAGTGACTAGGGGACGAGTCATGATGATTGTGTTGGGGGCATCTTGGGCATGGAATCCCCCCACAGCATGTTTTGGGGCTCAAAGCCCAAGTTTTGGTCAAACGTATTGTAAGACTCCACAAATTGTGGGCATGGAGCGCGAAGTATAGGTTGACTCATAGGGTTGTCTGCCCTAAGTATTGTAAAGTAATGTAATGTCATGTTGGCCTACCCATGGTCCGTGGACCATGGGATTGTATAAATAGAGTGAGGCTATAAGTTTTAAAGAGATCCAAGGGGAGAGATAGATGAATACGAATGGTTCAAGCATAGAGTAAGAATCTAAGTGTATTGGGTCATAGTAGTAGGAAGACGCTCTGCAGCTGAGTGTGCAGAGGCCTAGTAGAGTCCGCAGTTGAGTGCGTGGACCCCTATAGCTGAGTGCGCAGGGTGGTGTCGAGTTTGTAATCTGGAATGAAGAATAATAAAGAGAAGTTGATTCCAATTTCTGTGCATTTGCTTTTGTATTTCATTCTTTACATTTATACTGTTTTGTTTATCGCGTGCACTTATATGATTGTTGGATATACTGTTAATTATCACCAGTCTCACAGAAATAAGTTGAGTAATTGGGTGATAATAGATTAAATAGCAAGTAACTTGGGTATAATACGGGTCGCGCCCCGAGTAGGGCTGTGTGGAAGCAGCATCACAGGTTGCGAGGGACTAACAGGTGTGCGTAGTGACGTGCACAGGGTCAAACCGCGGACCTCTAGAAGCTCATCAGACATCCCCAAGGTGCAGAAACCTGGCTCTAACACCCTCCCATACTACTTCAGGTGAGACCTCAATCCACACTCCATGGATTGTTGCAGAAAGGGCTAGTAGTACTAGGATTTGCTTGGCTAAATCACCTCTAAACCTGGGTCAGGCCCATACAAGCCAAAATTTGTGAAGCTTCATATTAAAGATTTGTGGAGATCATTGAAGACAATGATGCATTGAAATAATTATGAGGTAACTTTAGAGATTTTGTTTGGGTGACATGAAGAGAAGTGGCGATACCTTCTAAGAAGACAAGGTTGTCATTGATAACATGATGTGGAGACTAAGGGAAGGCATAGCTAAAGATTGACAAGGCTTGTTGAAGAAGACATTGGGAGCCATGAAGTATAACCAAATACACCTTGATGAAGTAAAGTAATGGTTGGAGCCTCGAAAAGACAAGGTTGTTTCCTTGGAGGAGAGGGTTGGAGCCCTAGAGGATCAGAGTCCTTCAGAAACCAGGTCGGCACTTGAACTAGATATAGGGTTGGTGCCCTTGAGGTTGGTGCCTCAAAATTGACAAGGTTGGAGCCTTGGAAGTCCAAGTCAGTGCTTGGAAAATACACGTTGGAGCCTAGGAGATTGAAGATCGGTGTCCTGATCTAGGGTTAGAGCCCTACATATATTGTACTTGATTTATTGTAAAGAAGAAATTAATAAAATAATTTATTCTTATAGTTCATTTTGTGTTCTAAATATAAGTGATCTAACTGGTAAAAGTAATAATTGAAAAGAAATACTAATTCACCCCTCTCTTAGTATTTCCAACAATTGGTATTAGAGCCAGTACCTTCGCTCATAAGCCTAATAGCTTGAAGGTTGATCCTTAGAACACAAATGGTGAATCTAAGGAAGAAAGCCTCCAATCCTCCTAAATATGTCTCTTCCTCAACTGTGAAAACTGAAGACAATAAAATTGGGAAATTTCTAGTGTTCAATGAAAAATTTGATGTATGGAAGGTAAGAATGAGAAATTTCTTAATGGATCAAGGTGTTGGAGTATGGGAATCAATGATTACTGATAGCACAATGGATGGTGAATCCAAGGAGTACAATACAAGAGAAATGAAGACAATTTTGAATGGCCTAACAAATTCTATAAAGGCTAATTTTGAAAAATGTTCCTCAGCAAAAGATATATGGGAAAAACTTCATGACCTTCACTCAAAAGGAGCATTGACCAAGAACTCTAGTCAAGAAGATGATGGAAAGCAAGAAGGAAATCCAGAACCCATCAAGGAAGATGAAAATAAGAATGATGGCATCAAGGCCAAAGAATAACTAGAAGAAGAAGAAAGAAAAGAAGACTTTGAAGATCTCCTGACTAAACTGATAGCTACCATGGAAGAGATTAACAATTTGAAAAAGGAAAATGAGGAACTTAAGAAGAAAGCACAAGATGGTGACCAGGACATGACAAGGAAGGAAGTTGACCTTTTCAAGTTTCAAGTATAAGAAAGAGATGAGGATCTCACCAAACTTAAGGAGGGATTTCATCAAAAAAAAAGAAAACAACATGAAGAAGTCATATCCATGACAAATCAATTGGATAAGGCAAAGAAAAGGGAAGAAAATTTGTCAAGGCACCTTGAACAAAGACTCAAGAGATTGAACAAACTTGAAGTAGAGATTGGTCAATACAAGAAAGAGGCCTCCTCCATTCGATATCAACTAGAAGAAACAAGGAATCAAGCACAAGGAGCTAAGAAGGTAATGGAAGCTTTGACATTCATAGAAGGACAAGTTGATGAAGCAAAAAACGAGAGAAACCCCATGACGTGCCAACTGGAAGAAAATGATGACGACATCACCAAGTTAAGATTAGAAATCACTTCTCTTAAGGTCCAATCATTCGAAGCAACCAAGATGAAGGAATAAATGGAGATCATTCTATCAAAGAGAGATGAAGAATGCAAGAAAATGAAGGAAGAAAATGTATTTCTTAAAAAGGAAGTTGACTTGCTCAATAAGAACTTGAAAAGTTCTCAAAACCTAAATGACATCCTAAGTCATCAAAGGTCTCCCCTTGATAAATTAGATCTTTTCTATGCAATTGAATCCTTAAGAAAGAATGATAATTCTTCAAACATCAAGGATGTGAGGAAGCAAGAAAGAAATGTTGATTCTCCCAGTTCCATCAAAGCCAACGAGAAGAGTCACAAAAACTATGGAAGAAATCCTACTCCAAGGAGACTTCTAGATGAAGTTAAGAATACAAAAGGCAATGAATATCATCAAAGGATCCCAAGGAAAAAAAATACTTCAGAAGTACATCAAGGAAATCTTCATCTCCAAGGTACCAAAAGTATATTTCTTGGTTATTTCTATTCTTGTACAAACTTTGGGCACATGGAAAAAGATTGTAGGGCATATCACAAAGACAAATATAATGGTCCCCGTCAATCTCCTAGGAGAAATTTTACAAGAATACATCATGATTCCTCATTCATGAACAAGATGGAGTGATTCAATTGCCATAAAATGGGATACATGGCTCATGATTGTAACTTGACTTGGGTCCCTAAACAAGCTAAAACCATAACATCCAAGCCAGAGAAGAAAGTTACACAAGTATGGAGAAGGAAGCAAATTGGATCTGAAAATCTCTTGATCACTCCAAACAACAACACATGTTGTTGATTTGATGAATTCATCCTTGATATTCCAAGCATTTGATAATGAGACTATGCCAAAGGAGACCATGCATACTGTTAGGGGGAGCTTATGATTCTTAATCATTCTTGCAGAAGTTATCCGTGAATGGGCCCTATGAAATTCCTGATGAGTCACACATGGACAATCATCTTTTGATAGATCCTCTCTTGGGAGTAGCTCCATTGAAGAACATGATTCCTTACTTATCTGATGAACTATTGTTGAATATTTCTTCCACTTGATCACAAGGTAGAAATATTTCTTGTCTAAAGAATCTATAGGAGTTTATGCAGGCAGGGGGAGTTGGTTCATCACATGTAGACACATCTATCATGGACCTCATTGCTAGAAGGAAGAGCATCATGACATGCAAAGTAACATACCTACAAAGAACTATTATTGATGAAGAAAATATAATGAAGAGAAGCATCTTAATAGGGGGAGTACTTGGGCACCCTGTTTTCCATTGATGTCAAAGGGGGAGAAAATGTTGGAAGGGAAATAATATTTCCATCAATGACAAAAGGGGAGACTGCTTTTTAAGGTTGTTATTGATGTCAATATGGAATTGTTGGAGATGAAATATATTTGTGTGATACATGCCTTAAATGCTTTCATGATGTTTCCCTAACTACATGACAAAACCCTAAGTTCATCTATGCCCTAGATTTGTGATGCATGATCTAAATGCCCATAATACTCTAGAAGATGCCTTAGCCCTAACACATTGATGCAAGTCCTAATAATTATGATGCCCTTAAGGTACATGAATGGAAGCCTATGTGTAAGAAGCCCTAATCCTAATGAAGAAGCCCTTGCCCTAATGTCCATGAAAAGCCTTAGATAATTGATGATGAAGCCTTAAATGAAGATGCCCGTGAATACATATTGAAAAGGCACTTTAATCTTGTTGATGCCCATGATACCTTTAAAGAAACCCTAATCCTAATAAGCTCGATGACCTAATTCTATAAAGAAGGATCCCTAAACATTGGATGCCTAAAAGTAAAATACTAATGGCTACCATAAATAAAATAATAATGATAGTCTCACAAAAATAATTTTATTGGTGGTAAAATGACCCTATTTAAGGATGGGCATAGGAGTGTAGAGGACTTTTTCCTCTTTCTAATGAGCTATTACATGCCCCCAAATTCCTTACCATTGAAGAGAAATCAATTTTTGAAATCAACATATGTCAAAAATTGTCAAACTATCTAAGTTTACTTGAGTAGGCTCATAACCCTTGGCAAAGAGATGTGTCCCTTCAAAATATGGAAAAAAAACTATAAATATAAACCTAAATTAATCCATTCAAGCTCAGATTTTTCGGTGGAGACAAGACAAGAGGTAGAGAAGAAGCCGCAAACTAGAAAAGCGAGGAAGACAAGTTTGTGGAATTATTCTTAGGTTAAATAGTCTCCCACAGGTTCGAGCTAGGAGTAGAAAACTTGTCGTAGTTTCCATGGTTGAAGTTTCCATAGCTTCCGTGGTCGAAGTTTCCGTAGTTTTCATGGTCGAAGCTATCATAGTTGTCGTGGTCGAAATTTTTGTAGGTGTCGTGGTCGCAGCTGTCGTAGTTGAAGCTATTGTAGTTGTCATAGTTGAAGCTACCGTGGTCAAAGTTTCCATATTTGTTGTGGTCGAAACTATCGCAGCTGCCGTGGTTTTTGTGGTCGAAGTTGTTGCAGCTGCCATAACTTTTGTGGTCGAAGTTGTCGCAGCTGCCATAGTTTCCGTGGTTGAAGTTGTCATGGTCGAAGTTGTCATGGTCAAAGTGTTGATTTATTGGGATTGGACAAATAGAGCTTGTTGAACTCTTCTCTTGAGAACATAATAGCGAAGAGTTGGAGAACTTTTTGAAGCAACATATTGAAGATTTGTGGAGATCATTGAATACCATGATGCATTGAAGCCATAATGAGGTAACCTTGGAGATTTTGTTTGGGTGACATGAAGAGCAGTGGCTATACCTTCTAACAAGACAATGTTGTTATTGATGATGTTTCGTGGAGACTAAGAGAAGGAATAGTTGAAGATTGACAAGGATTGTTGAAGAAGACATTGGGAGCCCTGAAGTATAACCAAATACATCTTGATGAAGTAAATTAAGGGTTGGAGCCCATGAGGTTGGAACCTCGAAAAGACTAGGTTGTTTCCTTGGAGGATAGGGTTGGAGCACTAGAGGATCATATTCCTTAAGAAACTAGGTCAAAGCCTGAACCAGATATAGGGTTGGAGCCATTGAGGTTGGTGCCTCAAAATTGGCAAGGTTGGAGCCTTGGAAGTCCAAGTCAGTGCCTGGAAAATACAAGTTGGAGCCTGGGAGATTGAAGATCAGTGTCTTCATCTAGGGTTGGAGCCCTACATATATTGTACTTGATTTATTGTAAAGAAGAAATTACTAAAATAATTTATTATCATTTTTCATTTGTGTTCTAAATATAAGTGATCTTACTAGTAAAAGTAACAATTGAAAAGAAATACTGATTCACCCCCCCTCTTGGCATTTCCAACAAATTTATGGAGATTTAAAAGTGGGTATTCATACAAACTTGGAGATCTTGTATATGATGCACCAATGCGGATACCTATCCAAACAGTTTTGAAAGATCACCCTTCTATAAGATTTCATAGGAAGCAATAACTAGGATTAAAGAGAAGTTATCCTACTTCATTTCAAAATAACAATTTGGCTTTCTTCAAAACATGGAAATACATGATGCAATAACCATTTCCCAAGAATGCATGCATTCTATAATGGACCATAAAAAAGAAGCTTTAATCCTCAAATTACACCTCCATAGGACCTAAGATTGTGTAGACTTGGAATATCTCTGGATGGTCCTATATAAAATTGGCCTAAAACAAAAGTCAGTTGATTGGATCATGGCCTGTGTCTCTTTGGTCAATTATGTTGTGCTTATTAATGGTTTTCCAACAACTTTCTTCTGTCTACAAAGAGGAATTAAACAAGGTTTTTCTTTGTCTCCACTATTGTTTATTTTGGTGATGGATGGTTTGAGTAGGAAGGTTAGGAAGGCGCATGCAAAAAGGTTATTTTGTGGATTGTAGGTTATTCAAAGATGCTTTGTTTCCCATCTTATGTTTGTGGATGATGTATTGATATTTGGATAGACATCCATTCCACAGTGGATAATATTATTCCATATCATTTCTAGCAATGGACAGGACACAAGGTTAATTGCTAACACTCACAAATCTATTTTGATTAAGGCCTCTAAAGATGAAGGCATTTTGTCAAAAATTGCCAATATTTTTAGTATTAATTCCTACTCGTTAGATGATGGGTTCACATATTTGAGATACTGGTTGAAGCCAATCAACTACATGATTCGAGATTGGATGTGGATTGTGGATAAATTTGTGGATAGACTTACTCACTGAACTCATAGATGGCTTTCAATGGGTGGTAGGTATATCCTCATTAAATATATTCTACAAAACATTTTTTTTTTTATTCGGTGCATTTGTTTATGTTACCCTATAGTATTACTCTGCAGTGGTAATAAAAAATCCACATGGTGCACTTGGATGCAACAAAAAACATGGGAACTAGGGACTTAAAGATATCAAATGTTTTGGCTGGGATCTGCTAATTAAAAGTCTCTAGTGAACTTTAATGGGAAAGGGAATATTCCAAGACATCATTAAAAGGAAATATCTGAAGTGTATGTCGATTATTGAATGGTTCAGGAATGGGTATGAAGCACCACCACATGAATCTTATATCTAGAATAACTTCCTCAAAATCAATTCCTGGGTTTTTAAGAATATGAGATGGTCATTTGCAACTGGAGCACATATTATCATAGGCATTAACCCCATTCTAGGCATGAGTTATCACAGTGTTCATGAGGGTACATTAAATTCACTACACACACTTGGTTACCTTCTCCTATCACATGTTATCGAGGATTCAATTGATAGGAACTCTAGACCCATATGGAAAGCTATAGAGGACATAGGGCTAAGGGGTTCAATGGTGGATATATGGGTGAGATTCACCTCAGACGTTAGGATATCGAGCTTATCCTTTAAAAATATCAAGGACAACTTAGTTTGGAATGGTAACCTAAAAATTGATAATTTGGTTGATCTGAAATATATTCTTATGTATATCTAGATCTACATCCCGAGGTTATTAATAGTTGGTATTCTAAGTTATTGAGTATAAACATACCAACAAATTTAATTTTATTTGGATGGATTACAAGGAAGAATAGAATTTTAACATGTGATAACAATATTAAACAATGTATTCTTGGGCCAAATTGTTGTATATTATCTAGTGAGGCAGAAGAGTTTGTATTTCATTTGTTTTTGCAATGTCTGATTACTTCATGGAAAATTTTAGGGGCGAGTTTTCGCCCTTGGGCTAAATTAAGGGGTTTTATATTTTTATTAGGCGAATATTTTATATCATAGATTTGTTACAAATCGCCTCAAATTTATTTTATAAAAAAATAGTATGGAGGTTAGCCACCTTACTTTAAGGGAGAAGGTAAAAAAAGTAAATCTAGCCCTTGAAATTAGGAGTTACAATCTTCCATTCACCCTCATTTTCAAGAAAATGTATTGATGATAGTTACAAATAAAAATATAAATACAGTGGAGGTATGGTAAATAAATAAAAGTTCTTTTTATACTTACTCCAAAGGTATGGTAAAATAAATAAAACCTCTTTTATATTTAGTCCATAACCCTCTTTCTATTTAAGAAGGCTCAAAAACAAGGTTTCATTTAAGTGAATCCTATGGGCAAAATACCATATTTATAAAAGAGGTATGGTAAATTAATAAAAATATAAATAAACAAGAGGTATGGTAAATAAATAAAACAAATTTCTATATTTACTCCATATGTCACCTTATATTTATGAACATGCAAGCAAGCATGTAAATAAATAAAAATATAAATAAAGTGGAGGTATGGTAAATAAATAAAACCTCTTTTTATACTTCAACGGTATGGTAAATAAATAAAAATATAAATAAACTAGACGTATGGTAAATAAATAAAACCTCTCTTTATATTTAGTTCATAACCCTCGTTCTATTTATGAAGGCTCAAGAGAGAGGTTTTATTTAAGTGAATCCTATGGGCCAAACACCATATTTGTAAAAGAGGTATGGTAAATTAATAAAAATATAAATAAACGAGAGGTATGGTAAACAAATAAAACATTTTTTTATATTTACTCCATAAGTCACCTTATTTACGAACACTCAAAAAATGGGTTATATTTAGGTGAAACCTATGGGAAAATGCTATGGGACAAATACCATGGACTAGATTGTTATTAATACCATGCAAAAAAACCATTATTAACCCTAATATTAGAATTAATAAAAATATGGCAATGGTATTGACCCATGGTATTCACACATGGTATTGACCCACGGTATTCACCTAGAATGTAGCCTATTTAAATGGGGGAATTAAACTAGCATAGATCCATCGATCTACTAACCCCGAGAGGTATCAAATATCCTGATATGCAAACTAGCATAGAGTGAAAAAATATTTGATCCTCTTGGGGCTTGGTGGATCAAGAATGGATGTTGTAA